>VZTR01020423.1:20354-36198 GCA_013400775.1 Chaetops frenatus | reverse complement strand
TGTCAACAATCAAGTCACATCACTGAATCCACAGGTGGTGATATCTTTCCTCTCGACTATCTACTCTACCCTTTTCTTCTCTTTCTTTATTCTGCCTATATTTATAATCTTATACTTTGTTAGTAAAGAACAAAAACAGCTGCACACCTCCTTTATGCCTTAATTAAATTGTTTTAAAATCCCCCTGCCTCATATCTATGCACCAGTCATTCAGTGTCATTTCACTCTGATTCCAAGGGATCACAAGGGATTTATTAACAGGAACCTCATTTACTCTGCCTCAGAGATGGGTCATAACACATCCAGGTGTACCAAATCACATCATTTATAGCATATGCATTCCAAAGGCTCTTGGAGAGCTTAGTATACAACTATATGTCTTCATCACTTCTTATTTTTGAGAACTTCAGCAAGATAAATTTATATGATAGAGTAAAAGAAAAATAGTACCAAACAGGAAAAGATAATGCCTACCTACACATGAAAGCTGTAGAATGTGAGTTTAGTGGATCAAAGAGAAGACATGATAGTCTATAGCAGGAAATGTATATATTTTTTTGATCTTACTGGGTTGACATATTCAATTACCTTCTCTTCACAAATTACACTCACAGCACACTGATTGCACCTTTTGAATTAAGTATTTTTCATCTGAAAGTCAAGATTATTAGTTTAAGAAAGTAGCTATTACACCTGCTTTTTAGTCTCATTGCAGGTTACATATAAGTATTAGACATGTATTCTTTTAAATTTCCTTGAAATTTCTTTCCCTGTCTATTGTATCCCCTAGATGCACAGTGAAAAACTGAAACCTATAAACCTGTGTGCCAATATTTCTACAATGAAGATTTCCTAAATTCTGTGCTGAGTCCTACCTTGAAATCTGTCTTTAAGTGTCCTCTATGTGTATAAATTATCTCCTCCAAGATGCATAACAATTGTGATATGTAATACATGCAGTTTCACCATGAGTCTAAAATAAAATACCTTTTACTTAGGAAACAAAACAAACTCACAATCATAAAGCAAGAAACCCTGATTTACTTTGTCTTCATTGTTCTTATCATCACCTTAAAATATGCTCTGTCCTGAGGTCATATTCCTTCAGCACTTCCAGAATTCTGACTTTGCTTACTAACATGTTCTAGCTATGTTCTGGGTTGCCTTCCAACCAAGCTGTTTTCATTTTCTGTTATAAATGTTATGGCTAATCTCATTTTCTAGATATACAAGCCATTTTACTTCTACTCTTCATTTCAAGTCAGTACATTTCTTAGCAATGCTTGGTTCCAAATGTAAGGTGTATTCATGTGGAGCAGACAAACAAAATCATCCTTCTAGGACTGAGCCGTTTCTCCTTTGTTCTTTAACTCGATAAATATTTAGAATTAAGGAACAAATGCTAGTTCTCAACAAAGTTGCTTAGAAAAAGATCAGTTCTATACACTTTGACATTTTTCAGAATATTATCAGAGTTCCAGTTGCCACCTTGATGAGAGTTTCTAGGTGAGGGCTCTCATCATCACAAACATCAAAAGGATTTAGAAACTGCATATAGGCAGATACTACAAAATCAGCACAGCCTGCTTCAAATGTTCAACTATCTGTAACAGGAATGATAACAGACATTTGGGAAATTCCTACATTTTTAAAATACCTTTTTCCAAGTGAAAATGATAGTATATAGAGCAGAATTTACAAGGTTTGTAATAGTTACCTAGCGAAAAAGGAAAAATAGTACAATATATCATTGGAGTGAAGAAAAATAGCAGAAAACACATTGGCAGAAGGGTCCAAAATTATTGAACACTGAGAATAATAATAAAGAAAAACAATTTCCTGATGTTGGGAGGAACAATTTTGTTCAAATAAAGGACTTGACTGAACATAGTGTTACATTCGCTAGCTATTTTCAGTGGACCATTTTCAAAGATATAAGCCTGAAAGTAAATAAAATGTACACATTTTTGCAGGTAGGCACAAAAACTGTAGCTGTAAAGATTAAAAAAACCCAAAAACCAAAAAACAAAACAAACAAACAAACAAAACAAAACAAAACAAAACAAACAAAAAAACCCCCCACCAGTATGACAGAAGCAGTTATTGTTACAGTAACTCAGTTCTGAAAAGCTTCAGTTTTATTAGGGAATTTTTACCTTAAATAAGTATCTCCTTGGTTTAAAAGAAAGGTGAAAGCACAGTGTTATTTAATTCCTTGCATTTAGGTATTTATATGCCCTATGGAAAAAGGAATCATCTTTCTAATAGACCAATAGATACTTAGAAGGCCTGATCTTTCCTAGACTTTGGATATGACTCAAAAAATCATGGGTTTGGGCAGTCTCCACTGTAGTGCAAGACACCAGATTTGAAGAGTTCTGAACGTGTGATCAAGCTGAAAACTAGACCTAGGAAGAGTTCTGAACCAAATATTCAGGTAAAAAAAAATTAGTTCATGTGGTTCTACTAAGTCTTGAGCAAATATCTGAAGTGAAATCACTCTTTTTTAGATAAAATAATTGAAAGCATACTATATTACATACTTGAGATTTACTTAAAATAGAAGATTCGGGGCAAATTTATATTTTTTTACTTGATCTGGCATCAGTTTGAGGTAACAGAAACTAGCTCTATTTGAATCATTATCTTCCACATTAGACAATTCAAAGCCAGCTGACTGAAGTGACATGTTTTATGATGTGCTTGCAAATAGATTTTTAGACTATAAATTCTTTCAATGAGAGTATCATTTAATATTCAGTGGAGTTTTTCAGGATGTTAATTTTGCCCTAGTATAAGCAGAATAAAATATCCTTTCATGATTACTTTTGAAATGTTATTTAAAGGGAAATGAAAATACACAAGATTAATATAGCAATTGTCTAAGCTGTCACTAGATACAGGAAAATAGAGAAAACAAAAAAATTGTAGTCTTTTAATTTTTTTAAGAGCAAGGTTTTGTTATTGGATTTGAATAATAAAATTAACAGTCTAGAATATGGGTTATTTACTATGGTAACATGAAAATAATAAAAGAAAAGCCTGCATTTGACTGTTTAGGAATAAAGACAAACTTGCCCAAACAGTGCTAAGGCATCAGAAAAGTATTCAGCTAGTAGGTGGTTCCCACAAACAAGTCTTAAACAGCAAAGGGGTTTGAAATGGATCTGGAGTCATGCTAGAGTAGATCATAGAGCATTCCAAAATGTACTTGTATAAATGTACTGCTTTCATTAAGTGCATTTATATATGTCACAACATGTTTTTAACAGATTAAACAAGGCATTCAAGGACTGCTGATGCCTTAAAGACTGATGAGAGGTCCCTAAATTTTGACATAATGACTAAAAGAATTCAAAATATTACTAATATTTCATTTAGTCTTTGGGAAGAATTGCCGAAAGTGTCATAAGCAAGCCAATAATTAAAAAATAAAGGTTAAAAATATACTAGTAGAAAAAAACCCCCACCTGTTTGAAATAGATTATTTTTATTTCAAATGCGACTAACCTCTATAGATACCTAAAACCCTAATATAGTAAAAAATCTCTATAACAACAAGCACTTTTCAGTTAGTCTTTCTTCAGTCTGTGAGATACTCTGCAAGTATCTTCACAAGTATTCTGTTTTCTTTAACAGCAGGGGAGTAAGATAAAATTAATTCCCTCAAGGACACTCTTCTCAAAATGTCTATTGTTCTCAAGGCAGTAAGGTTACGAAAACTGTCAGTTGCTTTTACAAATGCCCTTTATCAAAATGGCCCAAACCTTCCATCACTGTTAATAGGAGTAAGAGAAACTGCCCTTACAGAAGAGAGGCACATCCTTTGTGCTTAGGAGTTTCCCTGATACCCCACGATTAAAAGAAAAATGAAAAATGACTAGAACTTAATTCTGAGACCTAAAAAGCAGCCTGTGTTAAAGGTAACTGTAGATAAAGTGTCAAAAGTTGGCTATTCATTCCATAACCCATGCAGTATTTTTTGTGAAAATTCTTACTATTACTTCTTTATACAGACAAATCTATCTCTGCCTTTAAAATAATTGAAATTTATTTTGTCTAATTTTTAATATTTTTAACAAGCTTTTCTTTTACCAAGAGCTCATTGAATAGCATTATTAACATTTATCACAGTCTTTTTGCCATTATTATGGCCTGTGTTTCTAAAATAAACTGTGTGGATTATATTGTGAATATTTCATATGTATTTTAATTTATGTTTTAAAATGTTTAAGCTTATGGAGATCAAGATAGAGGCAGTTGAAAGATGCAGTGTTTTGCAATTAGCCACAGTCAGTCAAGACCTGGCAAGATCTCTATTTGTGGACACTGCTGTTAAAGTAATTTAAGATTGATTTGCTCAGGCATCATTAGCTGGGCACAAAGAGGTTTCATGCAGAATATGTGTAACTCATAAGTCTAAATCAATAATGTAGTAGACAATGCACATAAAAATCAGATACTATTTAGCAAAGTACGAAGTTAAGAAGTGTGATGGTACAGCACTCAGAGAGCCTTCACCAGCCAGGTTGATGAGAGGGAAGGGGCAGTGGTCATGGCTCCTGGGAGCCATCATCAAGGCCTGTCACCTTCCTCCAGCTCCAGCAGCAGTGACAGCCCTGATGGCTTGACCCCAGCATGGCAGATACTGACTATCCTGGACTAGTCACCCTCCAGCTACCCCCTCTGCATTGCTTTTAAGATTTTATCTTTTCCTGTTGATATTTTCTCTCTTGAATCCTTGATCTAATAATGATCGCAGATCAGCAGTCCTCTGTAATTTTGACTTTCCTATTACTATAGAGGTGATATCATGGCTCTGTCTCAGCAGTCAAAGTTTCACAGCTGCAATGTATCAAATCTGGACCCCTGTAAAATGACAGCTAAATCCTTTGGGGGAGAAATTACAGCCGGGTCCACTGTTTGACTTTACACATCACAACACAAGAAAGATGTGAATAAATAGTGAACAAGCGAAGGGCAAGAATTATCCGAAGCATATTATCTTATGGAAAAGGTTGAAAGTGAGATAAGGAAAGGGGATGGAAGTGAAGAGACTAGAGAGTAACACAAAAAAAAAGGAGCAACACCAAAGACTTCTAAGATACCGATATATCTGTAAAGATGGAGATGGTGGTGTTAGAAGATTAATGGTTGAAACAACAGATAGGGGAATTTCAACATTTTTATAGAAAATTTTTCTACTGCTAAAAATAGTTAAACATTGCCCCGGGTAAAAATGCTATCACTAATCTATAAGACATCTCAAAATGTGGTAGCTGTGGTGCTCAACTCATATTCAGAGATAATATCTTATTTCTATAGACTATAAATTCCTAAGAAAAATCTACCTTTTACAAGATGTTGTCTACTGTGTTAGAAGAGCCAAACTGTCAGTCTTTATATTGAAATTTCTGGAGGTCTTTCAGATACCTTGGAATTAAGCCACAATGTGTCATGAACATAATTTTATGGGAGCTACTATAGAAAGTACAACACAGCTTCTGTGTGTTTTTGATGGTCTGTACTTCTGTATTTAGTTGGAGTTGCCTAAACACGCCAGGCTACTTGCCGAGGTATATCACATTTCTGTAATCTGGCCAAGAGATTGATGAAAATGTGAGTAACAAAGGCCAAGGACAGCTCATCATATGCCAGAATCTTCTAGCCAGATGGAAATGCTAGGAATACTAATACTTTTTTTTTTTTTTCCCTACTAGATGAAATCACTATCAGTAAAGATGTTAGGAGTACACATTAATTTGATCAGAAGTTTTGGGTTACTCTTTGAACAGTGGAAATTACAAATGGGCTGCAAATTTTGCAAATTCTTTACCTGTGGTACTAGTGAATGAAAAAAAATAGAGAATGAGCCAGCAAAATTTGTTTGCAGCTCAGTATCCTGGATGGTATAAAAAGAAATGTGTCCAACTGGTCAAGGGAGGGGATTCTCCCCTTTTACTATGCTCTCGTGAGACCCAGCATGGTATCACGTCCAGTCCTGAGGTCTCTATATATTTCTGCTTCTGTTGTGTGGTCCTCCAGAGGGCCAGATGTATTATGTTTCTTCAAAAAAATGTATTTTCAATGTGCTCAGTGCTGCTGTATATACAGAATGTTATGGAAATGAAATGGAAGGCTGTCCTCCTCTTTTCAAATTGAATCGAGTTCATGTGCCATTGGTACAATTTCAGTTGACATTGACATGTGTGTCAATCACTAAGAACACAATTCAAGACTGGATTTCACAAAATTAATTTTCTCAGGATCTCATGATTAGAAATTTTAAACAACATTGCTTATTTTTTTTTCTGAATATTATATCCTACTATAAGCTTTACAGAAATGTTAGAAATATATTCAAACACAAAATAGCCCTTCCAAAGTTAAATTATATATGAGGAGAAAAGTTGAGTATTACTTTTATACCATACTTAGCAAATCAGACAGCTTCTAAGCTGAAACACAAGATTGGTGTCTAATTCCTCTGCCTTCAGAAAAAAAGTTAAAGTTGAAAGAAAAATAATAGATGATATACTAAAGTTTAAATTAAAAATGCTCCCTAAGTACTTGAATAATACAAAACTTAAATCAAAGAATAATCCCATCTTCAACTTACATTTTCTTGACAGCTTGGGAGAAAAAGGAATTAGAAGCCTTACTTGCTTAGAAATAGACACAGGCATTTTCAGTTTCAGTAATAATGTTTTTTCCTGAGTGATTTGAGCATATTGTAACTAAATAGTTAAATGTTCTAGGAAAATGTAGAACACTGCTGTTTAAAATGGCATCTCATTGCTTTATTTTCTTATAGCAAAAAATAAATTAAAAAAAAATTAAGTCTTTCAAGCTAATAAGTTCAAATGCATAATATTAACAAAGATGTACCAAAACTGTATAATTAAAAAATATTTTAAGCCATATGTTTGATATTTATATACATTTATTCATACATATGTGTCTTTCCAATGATGCTGTACAGTTCAAATGTCCATCTATGTACAGCACAAGACAATACTTAATGTCATCATATTCCTTTTGTTTTGGTATAAAATTTGACCTCATTTTTATTTGAACTATCAGGCTCTATCTACACATGCAAATATACATATCTTATGTGTCTTTGCTGCTGTCATGTCCAAGGTATCTCAATTATCTCAAGGCAGTATAGCATGAAGGCACAGTGATGCAGACAACATTCATTTTGAAACATCATAGCATCTAATTGTCTTGAGTTTTGCCTTTAAAAATGGATTTTCTCTCTGTTATATATAGCCTTACATCTAGTGCTGGAGAGATTTACATCAAAATGCATGGTAGCTGAGGCATTCATCTATAATGTTAGAAACTTGTAGTCATTGAACCTTTTATTCTCATTTGACACGGTATTTGAATCAGTCCTTCCTTGTAACATTGTAACTGCTGAGCACTTGAGAAACTATTTCTCTAGGTTTTCATTATAAAAGTTCTAGTTTTTATGTGTATTCTGATAGATATGAAACAGTAAGACAGTCTGAATGACTGAAAAATGTTATAACGACAGAGTACCTAAGTCAGTTTGACTATGGTTTGATATTAAATTANAGGTTTTTTTTTTGTTTGTTTGTTTGTTTGTTTTGGGGGTTTTTTTGTTCTGTTAATAAACTATTTTTATCTTTGAAGTTTAGGCCTGCTTTGCATTTCTCTTAATCCTTATTCTCATGAAACTACTACACTACACTCTCGCCTGGTGTGAGCAGGCGAGCAGGTGAATGTGAAACCACTACAGCACAGTGATGCAGACAACATTCATTTTGAAACATCATAGCATCTAATTGCCTTGAGTTTTGCCTTTAAAAGTGGATTTTCTCTCTGTTATATATAGCCTTACATCTAGTGCTGGAAAGATTTACATCAAAATGCATGGTAGCTGAGGCATTCATCTATAATGTTAGAAACTTGTAGTCATTGAACCTTTTATTCTCATTTGACACGGTATTTGAATCAGTCCTTACTTGTAACATTGTAACTGCTGAGCACTTGAGAAACTATTTCTCTAGGTTTTCATTATAAAAGTTCTAGTTTTTATGTGTATTCTGATAGATATGAAACAGTAAGACAGTCTGAATGACTGAAAAATGTTATAAGGACAGAGTACCTAAGTCAGTTTGACTATGGTTTGATATTAAATTAGGTGTAAAGAGTTTTCAAAGCCTGTAAATATGACTACAAGAACTCTGGTCAGTAATCTACTGCATAAAAGACAACTATCCATTATGTTTCCTCTTATATCAGTATGAGTTATGGTGAAAGTAGTTAACACATTTGAAAGAAATTCATAAAACCTTCCAGGATTATTAAAAAATTGTTGCTAACAAATAGATGTTTAAAATGTCCTTGCTTTTATTCATGTTCACAGCTCCAACTTCAAGATATCTTTATATTTACGTAAACATAAATGTTTCTATAATTCTGAAAAACTGTGTTCATGTCTGCCTCCATCTAGCAGAGAATCCAGACATAGACAAAATTAAATTCGATCCAGATATGTACATATAAACTGAAATGTTTACTTTCTGGCTGTTAATATTTCCTATAAGAATGTAAATAATATAAATGTTCATATGCCCATGGTGTTTTTCATAGTTATTAAAAAATGTCAGTAGCTGTTTTATCCAGGTGAGTTTTTCCGATTTTCCAAACCAGATCCTATAACCTTTAAAGTCACTGAATATATTTCCCATACTTTGTACAGTTGCAGTGTGGATGAACTCTCAAAAAAACTTGCTTTTAAATAAGTGTGAAAGTTTCTCTCCAACCCTTGTTTCCTTTAAGAAGCAGGCTATGGGAGCACCTCAATTCAGAGACTCCTAGGGATGCTGACATTTCTAGTCTTTTCAGACTTGCCTCCTGATCTTAGTCACGTACAGTCAAGAGATCAACTGCAGTCCCAGGTCCCGGCACAGGAGTTTCCCCAGAAGGGGAGTACACTAAGATCTTTATCAACTATATGTAGCTTAAGAGCCATATATTGGGCAGCTTCACCCTACAGCACAATGCAAAATGTTGAGTGTATATTGCTTCCTCAGGTGGGAGGACAATATGTACATATCTGCAGACAGCAGCTAAGATGTCACAGGAGACAGAGTGAGAGAATAGCAAAAAGATGTGGTTTAAATGATCTGTGAATTGAAGTTCAAAGTATTATTCAATGCTAAATATTTTATAGTTTGTCCAAATTTGTTTTAGAAGTTTCACCAAAGAGGGTTCTGTGAATTTTAACTCTCAGTTTCTCAATTCTGAATCCAGTGTTTATCTTCTAAACTATTTTTTTAATGTACAGTCTAAATATTTCCTTTGGTCCTCATTGGGACAGGCACTTGAGAAATATGAAGACAAACCAGATAAATATTAATGTTGTTTTAATGAAATACGAAACTCTTTAAACGTTCTGAGCTGCACATGTAGAAATACAGTGAATCACTGCTAAAACATCTTTTAAAGTAAACTTGTAGTTTTAAAATTGTATTTTTTTTTTTAAATTGTACATCCGTTTCCATTTCATTAATGCTGTGGAGTTTAAAAAGTGACCACTTTCCATCCCATGTGATATTATACAAATAACTATGTAGTTTAGACACTTGTCATTGACTTACTCAGTGGTTAATGGAATATGACAGGCTTTTTCAGAAATTAATTCTGGTTTAGTTAATCTCGTAACTTAGTCATTTTCTTTGGAGATCCTAAGTCAGCTCAAATAGATCAGCACCAAAACACTGTGTTTGTAACTTGAAGATCCGTGTCGATTATCTTGGCTTATGTCAACTATTTGAAAAGAGAACTGTGCTTACATGGTAGCCAAATTGAAAAATTTGTCTCCATAATGCATTTGTGGCTTTTTGACATTTGATTTCTTCTTCATTTTTTCGTAGTGATAGAAAAGGTATGATTTAACCCCAGACATCACTTATTAAACCACACACAACCTCTTCTGACAAGTGCCCATTGGTGGGGGCAAGAGAATTATAAGGGTAAAAGTGAGAAAACTCATGGATCAAGATAAAGACAGTTAAAAGGTAAAGCAAAAGCAAGGGAAACCAATGAATTAATTTACTGTTTCTTATCAGCAGGCAGACAGACATCTCCAGGAGAAAAGGGATTCCTCACACAAAATGGTGAGTTGGAGAGACAAATGCTGTATTTCCAAATGTTCCCCCTTCTTCCTTCCTTCTTGGAGATTTTATCATTGAGCATGATGACAGATAGTGTGAAATATTCCTTTGGTCGCTTGGGGTCAGCTCTCCTCTCTGTGACCCCTCCAAGCTTCTTGTTTACCTCCAGCCTTCTCGCTGACAGAGTGGTGTGAGAAGCAGAGAATGCCTTAATGTTATTTGAGCACTGCTTGGCAAAAAATAAAAGATTGGTCTGTTATTAACACTGTTTCCATCACAAATAAAGACAATAGCCCCATACAAACTACTATGAAGAAATTTTACTCTACCCCACCTAAAATGAACACAAGCAGCTATTGCATCGTTATGCCTGGCATGGAGTGGTGGTCCTTCCTTTTTGAACCAGATCTTTCAACGGGTTGAGGAATGAGTAACCTGTCTGGACAAAAATTACTTATATGAATGCTAGAGGTATACAACATATTCTGTTTCAAATAGAGAAAGTGAATGTTAAGAATAGCTCACTTTTCTGTGTCAGGCTGTTTCTTCTTGTCAAAATGGTTTTTCACATCTAACAGTGGCTCATGCTGAGAAAACAGATTTGTATACAAAAGTATTTGCCTGTTGCCATTAAGGTTCATTTAACTAATGATTTCCGTGGTACTGGGTTTAGATAGGCAGAAGGAATACTCTGGGAAATATACAGAAGATCCATTCAGGCTGATTTTAGTAACTTTTATTCTCATTTTGAGTATGTTGCTTAAGAGAAAAAATTTAACAATGTATTTATATGATTGCTCATAAAAATGTAATTATATTCATTGTCTTCAAGCCCTACATTTTCCTGTCCCATTAAAGAAAGTCATGGTCATTATGCTTCTCTCCCCCCTTAAACCACTATTTTGCCATAAGCAAAATAAGATAAGTAGGATATTTATCTGACAAACGCATGGTGAAATTTCTGTCTACCAAATGCTTTTCAAATGCTTTTCAAATCAGAAGTAAAAGCAGCCTTGGGAGATAAATCTACAGAATTGAAACAGTCTTACAGAAATTGCCAAAATAATCCCCTGCATTGCCCAAAGCAAGATATAAATTAAGAAGTAATACACTATGAGTGTAATGGAGCATGTACCTTTCATGCTTCCATTCATCTCATATAAACAGCTTGTACATTGCACCTCACAGGAATAATTACAAAATCATAGAATATCTGAAATTATACGTATTAAGACAGAAAAGAAACAGACAACAGTTTATTTTTATTTATCTAATTATTTTAAGATTTTCTGTAGTTTAAAAAAGTTGCTATCTTCTCTTCTAATTATCAGCTTACACAGGTAAAAAAGTCAAAACAATGAAAAAGGCTTTAGGCAAAATCAGCAGGGGTGTTGTGCATCCTTTCTGTTGAAAACGGATATGAACTTGCTGGCCAACGTGTTAAACATATCCTCCCTTCCATATAGGTAATAAATATTAGAAAAGACCTCAGAATTTCAATTCTTTAAAATCCTAAGGACGGGGTGGGTTACAGAGTTATAGCTTGTTTCTTTTGGTGGAAGAGAAAATGAATTAAAGATATACCATATGCAAGATATATTAAAATGGGTGTCAAGGAATTTTTCAAATCAAGGAAATTTTCAAATTTAAAATTCAAATTTCTGCTTCAGAAGATCATCTCAACTGCTACAGTTTGATCTCCTCAGTAATTGCATGAAACAAGCACAAAGAAGTGCAATTACACTGTTACTTCTGTAAATTTGTCCCACTCCACGAGTTCATTCTCAGTAAGTCACCATTACTTCTATATCTAATACTTGTCACTTCCATTTAACAAATAGAATCATAGAGCAATAAGTGAAAACCAATAACTAAATGGCATTAGGGACATCAGCTGCAAGCAGATATCCAAATGAAGAGATGAAAAATGATGGTTAACTGAATAACACTTTGCCTTTTCAACTTGATCACAAACTGAGCAGCTTAATGTAAAGGGTACAGTATCGTAGGGATAAATTCCCAGAATAAAATACACAAGGCATAGCATTCAGAAAGAACTGTGTGTTTTCTGTACAGTTCTGTGATAATTACTGAAAGCAAATAACTGCCAAATGAGAAAATGGCCCAACTTAACAAAGGCATTGATAAACCTGGTCTGATTATGTGACTGACACCATTTTTAGGTGCATCCCAACCTCAATTATTCTATTACCCTATCCTGTAATTTTAATACAGATAAAATTAATTGTTGGACTTATATTTGTTTGGCTGTTTGCTGAAATGATCAATGATTATATGGCTGGATCCAATATCAAACTTTCTACTTATAGGTATAAACTAATTTTTCTGGCAGCAGAGCAGGTTTCCCAGAGAGGTTGTGCCACCTCCGTCCTTGAAGATTTTCAAAATGCACCTGGACGAAACTGATCAAACTGATCTGAACCTGTAGTGGACACTATTTTGAGCAGGAGATTGGTTTAGGGGCACCCTGAGGTCCCTTCCAACCCAAATTATTGTATGATTTGTAGTGCATAACAGGTCCACTGATCAAGTTTTGAGTTTCAGACTTACCTGCAAAAGTAGCCTTATTTTTTCAGCGCCATCTTTTGCAACAGACCAGTATTATGTAAAAGCTATTCATTTAGCCAATATTCCATTGGGTCCACTGCACTGTTGTAATCAGTAAAAAGCAGGACTGAGAGCCTTCAGTCTGGGAAATTTAATTTCCTCTGCTTCTCGACCTAATGAATGACAGCAAGAAGTGGCTTTGTGTAAGCTTGGCAGTAAGTAGTCAAGGAATCCCAAAGCAGGCACACTTAACCTCTTTCTCTTCAATGGGTTCTGACTTTATTTTCATCTTTGCCTATGCAATTAAACAAATGTTCTGGTAAGGAGACAGTTTAAAAATACATAGTCATAAGACAAACATAAGGATAATTCATAAGGCAAGTAAATTACTAAATGGGGTTTAACTACATTGGACTTTAGCATATGGAGATTACAATTGTAGTTATACAGTTAGAAGATCCCTGTCCCCAAGTAGTTCTATGGAACTTCATGACTTTAAATTCTGAGTATTTGTTCTCAACAATTACACTAATAACTAATATTTTATTTCTGGTCAGTTTGAATTTGCAAATTACCCTGATTATTTTAAAGGGTAGCTTTTATATTCTTAATTGTATATTTCTTTATGACAGTGGATATGATCATACAATGTCTAGTTCATAAGGACAGATACACACGTGTCCATATAAATTAGGAGAAATTTGTTTAAATGGCATGAATAAAATTTTAAGCATTACACTCACTCTGACTATATTTGAAAGTAGTGTCTTGAAAAATTTTAAGTGTTCAGGTTAGCATGCATCTCCTATGGATTAACATTAGGGATATTCAAAAATCAATAATTCTATTGGTTGAAAAGAAGCTAAGCCAATTTTTCCCTTAAAAAAAAAAAAAAAAAAAAAAAAAAAAAAAAAAAAAAAAAAAAAAAAAAAAAAAAAAAAAAAAAAAAAAAAAAAAAAAAAAAAAAAAAAAAAAAAAAAAAAAAAAAAAGCAGAGAAAGCTCAACTACAAGCTATTCACTCAGAAAGGTAAGGCTTTCACATGAGATGTACAAGGGATTCATGTGGTGTAATTTAGGGATACACTGTGGGTGTAATTTAGCGTGTTAGTCATAATGTAAAATTCAATATGTGCTTCAAGTTTCGATAGTTATGTTCCCATATATTTTAGCATCTGTTTATTGTATATACACACTTATCCTGATCTTGAGAAAGTTTCAGAACTCATGAAATACATAAGTACAATGAAAATGGAAGACTTGGTAATGTCTCCAAATAGTTTCCATAATTGTTCAGTACACTGTGATGTACATACATCTCAAAAAATCATCATCTGTTCCCTTTTTCGAGCACAACTGGGAGAAAAAGTCACGTGTACTTACCCAAAATATGTTCTTGTTTACACATACTGGCAGAGATATAATAATCAGTAAGGAGAAGGTTCATCATATCCAAGCCTCTCAACCTGATATCTGGGCTGTAGACTATACTGGGGTTAAGAATATTTTTCCTCTTCTTTTTGAAGCTGTTTCACTGTGGAGAAAGTAATTAAAATTTATAGTATCAGAAAGAGAGCAAGTATAAAGACAACTCAGTAGCCTACTTGTTCAAAATCTCACTTGAGAAAAGAGACCTGGAGTCTCTTCTATATTCCAAAGACTACATTTTACATGAAAAAAACCACTGGATAACATGTATAAGTAGCTCTTGTAGCAACCTAGATGTTTCTCATTCCAAGTGAATATCTTAACCAGCTGACATGAGACCCTTACTAACTGTTGGACTTCCCACTGCCTTCTATAAATATTACATTGTAAACATCTCACTATCAATATGTCTCAACATACACTCTCATGTTTTAAAGGAACTCCTGGAATTTTTGCTTGATATCATGCAGTAAAAAAACAAAAAATCTAATGACTGTGGTAACTAGGCTATGAGAATTGCTACACAGCCATCAACTACCTATAATACAGTGTTGCCTTTAAGATGTTTCTACTCTGCTCACTTGAGTAGGTTCAGTCACTTCCAGATGAAAATTCTAGGATTATTAATTTCCTAAAAAGATGTTAAAGATTTATAATATTCCCAATTTAGCCTAGAAAATCTGAAATAAGTATTTTGCAATTTATTCCTTGTTATTTTCATGATGACTGTTGTGTTGGATCTTAAATATGTATCAGATTCTAGATGTCGCTGACATGGAATATTCATTCCTTTTTGGAGGCTTGTGGCATTCTATTTCTGTGACTGAGAAATAAACCTCTAAAATGGAAAAAGACTCAGAGGAGATAAGCAAGGGCGATATATCCATGAAAACCACAAAGTTGTGCAGGGTGGGACTGACCACAGGTGCTGCAAAGAAGTTGACTTCATCTCGTCACAAAGGGGACCAAAGGGTGGCCTTTATTTTAGATGAGCACCTATAGACAACTAAGTGGATCTTCTGGCAGTATAAATGTTTCTCCAAAGTTCACAAAAAGTTTGACTGTTTCCCTGAGCTAGCCAGATCAGCATGGTGGTAGTGAATATGTGGTTCAGCTAAACATAGAGTATAAAACAAAACAAGTGTCAAAAGAATTTAAAAGACAGCAGTAAGTTTGAGATGGCTTCAACCCACATTTTTCTTCCCAGCAGATGGAGACTCACTCCCAGCATCCTGATAGTGAGAGTATTATAAATAATGATAATGGTGTAGCGGTTTCACATTCACCTGCTCGCCTGCTCACACCAGGCGAGAGTATAGTGTAGTGGTTTTATGAGAATAAGGATTAAGAGAAATGCAAAACAGGCCTAACCTTCAAAGATAAAAATAGTTTATTAACAAAAGACAACAGAATCAAAATCAACCCCCAGGTGGTTTCTTCTTCCTCCCCCCAGCCCCTCACCCATGATGGTTCCTTTCTCCCACCTCATTTATCTTCCTTTACCACCATCCTTCTCACCAACAACACAGAGAAACAAACTTAGAAAACCCCTGGTCAATTTACCACTCTTGAAATAGGCTTTCATCAGTCCAATTGGAAGAAGAGTCTCTCTTGTCTCACCATGGAGATTTTTCCCACAAGAAGCATAAGTCTCTTGTAGAATCCATATCACTGTGAACTCCCGCCCAGAAAGGATATT
>VZTR01020423.1:0-19943 GCA_013400775.1 Chaetops frenatus | reverse complement strand
GGAAGTCAAAGGGGGCTTCAAACTTCCCGCTCCTAAAAAATGTAAGCTTCGCAAAGACGCCTCTAATTTCAAGTGGCTACATGAAGTGCCCATCTTAAAATTAGCCAATCCGTGGGCTCCTCACCTCTGCTGAAAACTGTGCCCTGGCGGAAGTAGAAAAACAAAGAACCCCCCCAGGAAGGAGAAAAAGAAAAAAAAAAAAAGTTGTTGTCCTTTAAACCACAACAAATGGGAAACACGTTGGTGCTGAGATCCAACTGTTTATTGATATTGCCTTATTTTGCCATATTTAACTTATGTTTGTATTATTTCATGCACTATATTTTTAATAATTGATTAATCAGAAATTCCATCTAATACCAACTATCTCCATATAAGCAAATTTGATAATAAATATTAAACCTTCCACATGTGGAATATATAAAAGACCCTGGTCAGAGTGTCAGACTAATTGCTTGTTCCATCCATAAATGTAATTTTTAATGAATTCACCACTACATAAAGGGATTTCTCAGCCATATATTATTTCTTTTTTTTCTGGATATACTGAAAGTTTATTTGCTTATTTAATTCAGCTTCTGCATGTATCACAAGGTTATTTTCCACAAATTCTTTGATTATTTCTGTGTATTTTTCTTTCTCTTTGGTTTCTTGATGGGATATATACATCGCATATTTTGTCCAAATGTCTACAAACATATCTGGGTCAGAAGTTGTTCAAGCAGAACTTTTGTATTATTACTACTGTTTTTAATTCCAGTGTCTTATTCTGCAGTCTAAGTCCATGGAATGGGAAGGAAACTACTGCTACCTTGTAGGAAGGTGGAGCAAATTTCTGCTTATTTTAAGATGAGTGGTTTGATTTCCATACTGTATTTTTCTTTGTTAAAAGTAGAAAGTGAGAAGGTGCAAGATCAAATGCCAGTGTCAGGTTTGCTCCTTTGCCTTCTACATTCTGGAACATATTTTAGCTAATGAAAATGAACATCTTCATGACAGTAAGAGCTGATAGGTATGAGAAGGATTGTATCTGTAATTCAGTCTTTCAGAGGGGGTTTGTGTCCCAATGCACACAACGTCTTCTCTCTTTATAGTATTCTCTCATTCTTCTGATTCAAGAACGTATTTCCCATGCACTCTAATACTTAATAGTTTCTTGATTTTTTTTCCATTTTCATTGCCTAAGACCTCTAAATCAATAAAATTAGGAGGTTATGGCTTGTGAGATCTATTTTACTGTGGATGTGGAAGCAAACATATGATGGTGTGAGCACAATTATAATTTTATTGGAGCATTCATTAATAGCTATTTCCGTGTAAGGGGTTATTTTCTTACCCTTGCTCACAGAGACATATATGAGGGAAGGCTTATTGAGGCAGAGACTACTATTCAGTCTGAAGAAAGTAGAATAAATCAGGAAAGCATATCAGTATCAGCATCACAGCTGTTCTCACTTTGTGTCCTACTTGGTAGCTGGGCTACTGAGAAAAGCAAACACTTCTTTGTCTTATATCTGCACTAAGTAAATGTCATAGCAACCCATTAGCATTCACAAGGTCCTTGTTCCTGAATATCAACTACCTTAACCCTTTCTCTTACACCAATAGTTTTTCCATTATATAAGCCATAGCAATCAATATCTTTTGTTTAAGATTACATGCAATCACAATATTTGGTTTTTCAAAAACACTAAAAAAGATAGTTTTATTATGATTACACATTTCTGCTGGCTTTTGAAGAAGTTATGTGTTCTTTAAAACATGATGCTTGTATTCTCAGTAGGTTGTCTTCTTAAACAGATTCTGAATGGAAAACTATTACTTCTGCACAGGACTGGTCAAATTAAATTTGATTTAATGAAAAGAGCTTGAGCATTCTTTGGACTGATGGGGCTGCTTCTTAAATAACATCATAATTTTGAAATAGAAACCAAATGTATTTCAAAACATATTGAAATTGTCAGTAAAAGCTTTACTTCTGTTAACTTTGTTGGCTTGGATCAGAATAACAGAGTAAAAATTTTTAAGATTTTTTGTTTCATTACCCATATACTGTTGCAATGAAAAACTGATATAATCTGTATTTATTTAACTCTCAAAAGTATCTGAAAAGTCCTTGATGCTCTTTTAGAATCCCAAATATTTCTGTATGTTTACATTAAATCTTATTAGAGGCGTCCTTTTTTAACCTTCCTTTCCTATATTAATTTGAATTTTCAAAAATTGAAGCTTGTCAGTGTATAAATACTTCATCAAGCCCAAGGTAGCAGGCAGTAATTGTCAAAGCTGTCATGGCTGATTCTCTTCCAGAAATCCTGACCCTCTCTTGCTTCAGAGTCTAGTAAAATCTTTGTCGGTTGCTGTAGAATAGCTACACAGAATGTGATGATTTCTCTTCACTTTTCTAAAAAATTGATTCTAAAATGAGGGAAGCAGAGTTAAATTACCATCTGCTTTTGGTTGCACAAAACCTGACTACATTTATTTTCATCTACTTGCTTTTCCAACTAATTAATAAATTATTATAGAGAAAGATGACAACTTAACTTAGTAGTCACACAGGACACAGATATATGCTGTTCTGCAGTTTCTGACAGATTGAATTATTGGATACAGTTAAGTTGATGGAAAAAAGCAAAGAGATGGGTTAGAAGTTCATGATTCTTGCTGACTGCACTACCTTCTTATGGCATCATACTAAAGGTTGACTTCAGGAACATACATTAAATTCCTTTTCTTCCGATCAAGCAAAACACAGCTAATAAATCATACAATAGGAGGTAGTACAAAATACCTTAGCTTCTTTAGTTTCAGGAGAACTGTGATGAAGTAAGCTGCACGGAGTACTATACCGTGATGATATACAAAACAATTCCAAATTATCTCCATCAATGTCAGTGTTTACCTCATGTAAGCTTATTTATAAACAGAAATAAAACCTAAATACATGTTGTGTGGGGAATTTCTTTTACTTTCACCAAACACAATTTAGAAATATTAACACTGATCCTTGGTGAAAACTGGATCCTTATTCCTATCGTATAAACATAATTGGCTGCTCTTAACAGTTTATAGTTGTTGACCAGAGGACCAGAGGGTCATCTCTGCTTTAGATAAAGAGCTGAATGAATTGACTGGGATCAGGTGGCCACATACGTAGCCTTCCAGAGTGTGAAAGTTTCCTGAGTGAGCCAGACCAGCATGGGGGAACTGGCTCAGTCCAAAATAGGGTACAAACCTGAGCAACCAGGAGAATGAATTTTGAAGAGAACAGCGGGTTTGAGCTCACTTCCAACCATGTATTCTTTCCCAGTGACTGGATCACCCAGAATCATGACCACAAAAAAATAGAGAGCAGTAATGAAAATCAAGTTTGTTTTGTGATCTGAACATGCACTGAAATGACTGTGTTGTGCTTGTTTCTTTAGGCTTGTTTTTTTCTTTTTTTTTCTTTTTTTTTTATTTTATTTTAGTGAACTGCTGTGTTTTTAAATAAAAATCCCAGTAAATACATTTAGTATTAAAACATAACCTCCTTGTATAGAATATCTTCTAACAGTGGGAAATGTGAATACAAAGTTGAGCCTGGCTTCTTCAGGCTCCATGACAAGTATTTACTTTTTCTTTAGTATCCTCAATATTATGTGGAAGTTGGTAAAGACTTCCTGTAGAAAATTATTTTCTTATAGCAGAAATTGACATTGTAGGACATCTGTTTTTTAAAAAACTTCAGTGTTATCTTCCAAGGTTTTGAACATCAAAAGTGAAATCAGGAGCTAGGATTTGGTTTTGACTGTTCAACTAATTCTAATAAAGAGTTAATATCATGATGGCCATTGCAATAGCTCAGGGTGTTTCACCTGCTTTAAATGACATCTGTAGTAAACCACAGCATGACAAGTTTATAATGCCATGGATCTGGTTATACTTGGCTTCTGATATAGCTCAAGAACCTGCGCTGCAGAGGTCATTTTCTAGTAAATATCCTAAGCCACTTTGGCAACATCAAAGATGAAAGAACAGTTTTTGAAGAGTCGCAGGTATTTACTGACTGGAAGTGCTACTGAAATTATGTTATAACTAACAAAACACGTGTACATTCATGATTTTTTTAATAAAAAAAAAATGTTACCAAAGCTTTACAGTGGGGAAGTTCATAAAATGTAAAAATATANTCTTTAGTATCCTCAATATTATGTGGAAGTTGGTAAAGACTTCCTGTAGAAAATTATTTTCTTATAGCAGAAATTGACATTGTAGGACATCTGTTTTTTAAAAAACTTCAGTGTTATCTTCCAAGGTTTTGAACATCAAAAGTGAAATCAGGAGCTAGGATTTGGTTTTGACTGTTCAACTAATTCTAATAAAGAGTTAATATCATGATGGCCATTGCAATAGCTCAGGGTGTTTCACCTGCTTTAAATGACATCTGTAGTAAACCACAGCATGACAAGTTTATAATGCCATGGATCTGGTTATACTTGGCTTCTGATATAGCTCAAGAACCTGCGCTGCAGAGGTCATTTTCTAGTAAATATCCTAAGCCACTTTGGCAACATCAAAGATGAAAGAACAGTTTTTGAAGAGTCGCAGGTATTTACTGACTGGAAGTGCTACTGAAATTATAACTAACAAAACACGTGTACATTCATGATTTTTTTAATTAAAAAAAAAATGTTACCAAAGCTCTACAGTGGGGAATTTCATAAAATGTAAAAATATAAAAATTGGAAGGGTCATTTGCAAAAAAACCCCAGGTAGGCAGCAGTGTATGGAATTAACCTAGTGGAAGATGGGAAGCCACATCATCTACAGCATGCTGTGGTATGTGCCAATACCCACCACATATTTTTATCTAGTTTTAATTGGTCTTTCTCCAATTTTGCTGCAACAGTACTGCTCATCAGTCCTAAACATACTCACAGTTTTATCCCATGGTGGTATTTTTTGTATCCTCACACACTCCACAGAAACCATGTCTGCATTTGCCTTCACGTGCCACAGAGAGACCATCTTGTCTTGGTGTCCAGAGTTCTCTCCTCCTTTGACACCTGTTTGCTGTGACTGACAGTTTGCCCCTGTGAGCACTGATAAATTTCAGCTCAACCATACTGTGGCTGTCAGACAGATTGGCATAATACACCATCACTATCCGTGTCTATGTAACAACACCACACCATTTTTTACATCCTGTCACATAAGCTAATGCCTGTTCCTATCTTATGCTTGGTGCTTAGTTTTACATTTTTTTGCACTTTTTAGTCACTACAAAATATCTTAATTGCTATAAAAATATTTAAAATCTCAAGACTTAAAAAATCTTCTGTAAGAAGGAGAGAAAGAGAAATAAATGTATGCCGAAGGAAGTATCTAAGAATAGTGTAAAAAAAACTTACAACAGCATATTTCACGAAACAATAAAAAATGAGGAAAGGAAAAACACATGCAATGAATTCCAATATGCACATTCAAAACATATCACTAGAAGTCAGCTTTCATTTATCATGGACAGAGACTTATATTCAAAGAAAATTTTTTTCTGAAAAATTTTCTGAAGAATTTTTCTAGAACTAAATGAACTCTTTTAGGACACAAAGACCTAGTTTCTCAGTAAAACTTAATGTCAAAGGAAAAAAATCTAAGAATAAAATGTGTTTGCATACTGTTCTAACACATATTTTTTTTATTAAAATCCACCTACTGGGACTACACTAGTATCTGCTTCCAGGGTTCAAGGTTGCCGCACTGAACTCCAGACACAATAGGGTTTTCCAAAGAACATCTCTAAATGAGCAATAGACCTTTGGAAAATTATAAGCATATAAGAATTCTTCTTTCTAAGACCTTTCCTTTCTCACAGCTCAATTACAATTGCGTAATTCTATTATAAAGAGAGGAAAAGAATTCTCTTATGAGAATAATGTTTAAACATTTACAATTAATTTCACTAGCTGTTGGCATCAAAGCTTTTTTCAAAACAACTGTGGAAGATATGAGTCTTAAATAGTGGCATCCTGTTACTTAGAGTTACTTTCCAAAACAACAGATAGCATAGGTTCTTAAGTCAGCACTACTTGGCTGACAAATGAGCAGCTTTATGCACCATCATATATTGCTGCATCATTGTCATAATCCTGTTCTGGAAAGCTTCATTCTGCCATACCTTATTATGTGGAAGTGTTTATTTCAGGCTATGACTTTTCTTCCAACGAGCTGGTCCCCTAGGCAGCTCCTAGAAACCATGTGTGATCTGTAGTTTTAAATGGTGGAGATGCTAACCCNAAAGAAAAAGAAAAAAAAAAAGAAAAAGAAAAAAAGAAAAAGAAAAAGAAAAAGAAAAAGAAAAAGAAAAAGAAAAAGAAAAAGAAAAAGAAAAAGAAAAAGAAAAAGAAAAAGAAAAAGAAAAAGAAAAAGAAAAAGAAAAAGAAATCAGTAAGATCAATAATGATTTTTTGCCCTTGCTTTGGAGCTTGAGGTCACACTGGAGCTCTTAGGTCCTATTAAGGACTCATGTGGATGTACAGAAGAGTAGACCTAAAAGGATACTGGTTCCGGTTCTGCTAGATTCTAAGACCTTATTAGTGTTAGATGACCAGTGTTCAGTTATGAGCTTCTTATATTTTTATGAGTTTATTTCTGCTTGTATCATTGGCCTTTTCTCAAAGCACTAGATTTTTTCAAGCAATGGTGCCACCAGCTTTTTGCAATGCAGTTCCAAATAGCTGGCAGCTATTTGCTGCTGCAGCTAAGAGTGTAGATGTGTAAATCTTTAGCAACACCCACAACCAGTTAATTATCATGAAAATTACTCTAAATTCACCCTCAAGAACAGATCTCAGATTAAGGAGAACATGAAACTTCATTTTAAATATTCAGGTTTAGAGAAATGCATCTTCTATCCTCTGCTGCTTCACTTTAGTTTAATGTAAATAAAATAATAGTTTGTCCTCTAGCACATCTGATTCTGATATATATAGTGTATATATAATATACATTGTTCAGGCAATTATTCAGACCTATAGCACCAGAGCAAAAATTATTCTCCCTGATGCACTCTCCATACATTTATGCTAGAGAAAGAGGAGCTCAGCATTATACAACAGAAGAGATCTGACCTTTTGCTGAGGACTATTGGGAAAAATATGTGTAGGTTGATCATTTGGTTTTAATGAAAATTTATCACAGACAGTGATAAATTGGAAGTTGGCTTTAATGTAAACATGTTTTTGTAATAGAAAGGTAATCCTTTCCTTTGCATCACCTGTGTATTTATAATTGAACATGATAATTGCTATAAAAACATGTAACTTCCTAACTCCATGAGGTTCTTGTTAAATGTATTATTCTGCATATTTTGACAACTTTATTTTTATATCTCTTTCTAAAACATTAATTTTTTGTCAGTTCTCTCTCCAACTGAACAGTGATACAACTGAACAACAGAAAAAAAATATACAGATAGATGAAAAAATTTTAACTCCTTTTAATTTCAGGCAACATGCTAGAAATTATACCAAAGCAATATGAACCTCCCTAAAAGAGAGCAGACACGCATGCATGTACAAGACTTCAAAAACAATGCCATTACTCTTATATTCCTTTAACTATATAAACTTTATTTATAATGTTACACTACCAGACATTTTAAAATGCAGAAGTAATAAGAAGGTCAAACCATTTATGTTGGTTTTGGCTGGGGCAGAGGGAAGTTTCCTCACAGTGGCTGGTATGGGATTATGCTTTGGATTTGTGCTGAGCACAGGACTGATAATATTAGAGGGGTTTTTTATTACTGAGCAGGACTTACACAGAAGCAAGGCCTTTTTTGCTTTTCCTACTATCACACTGTCAGGGAGGCTGGGAATACTTGGGAGGCTGGAGAGGAGACAGAGCTGGGACAGGTGATTCAAACTGACCCAAGGAATATTCCATACTATATGGCATCATGCTCAGTATTTACAGTGGGAGAAGAAGGAGGAAGGGGAATTTTTTTGAGTGATGGCAATTGTCTTCCCAAGTCACTGTTACATGTGATGGGCCCCTGCTCTCCCAGAGATGTCTGGACACCTGTCTGCCCATGGGAGGCAGTGAATTAATTTTCTTGCATGTGAGGTTTTGCTTTTCTTATTGAACTGTCTTTATCTCAATCCTTAGGATTTCCAGCTTTTACCCTCGTGATTCTGTCCCTCATCCCACTGGCAAAGGAGTGAGTGAGGTAGCTGTGTAGTATTTGATTGCTGGATGGGGTTGGACTATGACATCTCCAAAAATATTTTTAAAATTTTACCTAAAGAAAAATATGTAATATGAAACCTGAGCAAACATGGAGCAAAATCTTTTGACCAGTACAGTTTTTAGGCATACGTAACAATTATTTTTTATTTAGAGAATTTGAATTTATTATGAGAACAAAAAAAAAAAGAGCATACACTATTAAAAACGTTGGGGTTTAGCTTTATAGATGTGCTGGTTTGAAAGCAAAACCAGTGAGGCTCCAAGTCAGAAATACAATTTAATTGAGAAGAAACAAATAACAACAACAATAAGCAAAAGTAAAATAAAATAAATACAGTAGTGCAAAGAACCACTGACAGAGTTAGAACGCAAACCTGACACCCTGTTGGTCAGGGTGTTGGGAGCAGTCCAAAAGTCCTCCTGGGGTGTCAGATGTGGCTCCGTTGGAGTAGAGATGCTCCTGAAGCAAAAAGGTCCAGTCTGGTGGTCCCGTAGAAAACAGGCTGCCTATGGCCTCTGTCCGGTCTGCTTTATCTGGTGGAAAGGCTTTGGCTCCTCCCACGGGGTGGAGCCTCTCACAATAGACTGATGCAGTGTTATCAGTCATGTGAGAGGCCTTAAATGCCCATTCACGGGTGATGTCCCTTGGAGGAGGGATGGGTGTTGGAAGAGTTGGGGAGGCACTGCCTTATCTGGCGTTATCAGTTGTCCCATTAACAGGAGGAAGGATGGGTGATGGAAGAGTTGAGCAGGCACTGCCTTATCTGGTGTTATCAGTTGTCTCATTAACAGAAGGCATCTGCACTCTCCTCCACTAGAGTTACAATAACAGTATCTCCTAGCTGGGTTCAACAGATGAAAATAGAATACACATTTGGGTTATATTTTACAACCCAAGACAATAGAGAAGAAAAGCCACTTTATAGTGCTTGTTTTTTCTACAGAATATTTTGGTTTTCAAATCTTTAACATATTAATTAGCAGAAAATAGAAATGGAGTGGGATAATACATACTCTCCTCTACATCAGAAATAATGTCTTGATTACCCTGAAGTTATAGTACCTTTATTCATTACAGTGAAATCAAGAAGTATGAGGCTGCCATACTGTCAGATAAATTAAGGTTTACAGTATGCCATTTCTAGAAAGAAGCTGCAGTCAGAGAGCTAGAAAAAAATGTCTTTGTTAAATGAGTGGCATTAACTGGAGTTTCTTGATGGTTATTCAAACTCATGTAAAGAGAAACCAACAGAAAAAGACTCTACAGAACATATAACCAATGTGTCAATGATGTAAAGCAGTAACAAGTGCCACTTCTGTGGGAGAAAAAGTCAGCTTTCATTTGCTCATAAATTCAAGAATATATTTTGTACGACAATTATTTAAAGAACAAATACTGACTTCCTCTGTTATGCACCTTGAGACATTCTGATAAAAACTGCTGTTATAAGATGTAAGCATTGTAACTTTACCACTTCAGATGAAAAGAATGACTGGATTTCAAGGTTTTGTAAGGTACATGAACTCATATGTCAGGTTATAAATGACAACTGAAGCTCTGAAGGTAGTTCAAGTATTTTTGTCATGTACTTGAGAAAAGTTACCATAAATCTCAAAATACTCAAGAAGCTTGAGTACAGGGAATGAGTTCTGCAGAATAACGGTAAATTCTGCTTTTATCATACTTAGAAGATTTAACAGAGAATGAGTTCTTCTCCAGAAGTGTGGGCCCTTGCTGTTAGTGTAATTATTGATCTGTTCTAGCCATTAACAAATGGAATTAGCACAGCTTAGATCATTGGGTGCCATTTACTCTTCTTGTTCCAGCAAGACCTAACACAGTCAAGACTACTACTGCTGCTACTATTTTTACTTTTGCTTCATACATTACTATTCTCAATGATCTATAAGGTTTCCTCAAAAACCATTTAAGTTTTATACAATATTTTGTCAGTGGTCTTTAGATGTATAGAAATCACTAAGTCTATCCATGCTCTTAGAGAGTGCATTAATGACTCAATTTAGTAAAATTACAGGGAAAATACCTTTTAGACTAGATTACTTAGAGCTAGATTATCAGAATTGTTCAGACCTAATTTGTAGCAATTCTTACCATTCCTCAGAGTGACTACTTAATTCAGATGTATCAGTAAATATTAAGACACATTTAAAAGATTGTAGAAGACTTCTAAGGTTTAAGATGTAATATGAATCCTCAGTTTTGGAAGATGTTTTCATCACTCTTTTTCATCTAAAATCTATATATTTATGTATGCAATGTATAAAAAATTAAAAATCCTTTTAAGTATGAGGTTTCAATTACATTGATATTTGCAAATTAAATATATTATTATGAAGATTTTTAACATAATTCTATTTCTTAAAAATAAATAATTAATGTGAACTTTTTTTATAAAGTAAGCTATTTGCATTTGGGATTTTTTAGTCAATCTATGTTGGAATGACCAATCTTACACTACACAAATATTTTCTTGAAAAACCACTGTCAAATCTCCTACAGTCTTCTATGAACCCAGAAAGTTGTGCCACCATGGATTGTAATCCTGTCACACCTAACAAATTAAGCACATTCAGGTTGAATTAGTAGAAGAGTGGGAGACCTCTAAGGAACACTTTAGTGTTCTAGCAAGTTTTTTAGTGCTACTGACTCAGTGGGAGACACTCTTCTATGTAAGTTAGTACTGAACTAATGTCCCAGCCAGGGAATTTTGAAAGACACGATAATTAGGATGCAATAGGCTAGAGTGCTCAGAAATAGAGAATGGGAGACAGTGTGACTGATGTAACTGCGAGTGTCTTAATGCATGAACTGAAGAAAAATAACTGCTAGAAGGAAAAAAAAAAGAACCTGGCAAATATGAACAAAGAATATAAAAATATAAGCAATAGAAGGCCCGATTTGATGTGATCAGCACAAGACGATTTTACTGATGCATATGATGAATTTCCAAGGCCATACAGAGAAAAAAGAGCTCACTGAAAAAAGATAGGGATAAAATTAATTCTCAATCAGTTTTGCTGATATGTTGCTCATTATATGTTAAAAATGGCCTTCCATGGAAGTAGTGCCCCAGGAGTCTTTATACAATCATAGAAGAAGTAACGCTCTCCTATAAAACTCCTGATACACAATACAGCTATGAATATTTAATAAACACTGAAGTAAAGAATAAATTCTACAGAAAAGCTAGTCTAATATTTCTAACTACTCGGCAATCATTCACATATTTCTATTTTCATGCATGATTACTCTTTCACAGAGCAAAAAGTCTCACCTCTCTTCTCATAAATATCATCTTAGAAAGAAAGTAAAGAAAGGTGAGCTCTGTATCACAAAATATGTTCTTACATATTTTAATCAGTCAGGCAATATTTGTCCATCTGTAGCTCTCTCAAAATCAGTTCACTTCCCCTTTATGCAACATGATCAGCGAGCCACTAAAGTAATCTTAAACCAGATATATCATATTGACATGACTTTTTAGTTAATTTCAAAATAAAGCAGTGATCACAAATATTTGGAGAAGTTTCTGCAGGTCTGTATTAAATGCACAGGCTGCCAGGATATGGCTCTCTCTAGACCTTGACAAGTAATGTGTAGTGGAAATTCTGGGAAAACTGATAAGGAGGTGTAACACTAACAAATGAACATAACTGAGAAATGGGGGATTAAAAAAAAAAAAAAAACAAAAAACAAAGAGATGTGATTGTCCTTGAAGGCCAGTAAGATGAATTAGTAGATAGAGCTTCCATTAATGGTTTAATGAAAGCCTTCTCTATAAGAAAAAATTTGGGATTTTCCCCATAAATTTTTACCACTGGATTCCACTGATCAAATTTTTAATCACTCAGACAATAAATAAAGTTGACAGAATACTTAGCAAGATTCTGCTCATTTAAATTATTTGGCACTTGATGATCATGTTCAGTGAAGAGCATATGAGAAGCTAGAAGTGCACTGAATGTTTTTAAGTTCTCAATATGTACTGAAGTTATAGGGAAGATAATATTTTCAAAATGTTGCAATGGAACATNCTAAAGAGCAAAACAATATGACTTAGATTATTTTTCTGATTTTCATGCTACTGGAGAGTCAATAGTTGTGAGTCTGTTTGGACATTACTTCCTTGATGTTCTCACGGGTCATTGTAGAAAATAGTCTTGCATTTTAGCAATATTTTCACTTTTAAATGTAGAAGCATAAAAATTTCCCATGTGTGAATGTAGCCTCAGAATCATGAATAAACCATTGTTCAGTTCAGCACAATGCAATTATAAATTGTGCATGATGACTGCCTATTTTAGGTAAACTTAAGTATCATCCAAAGACAGCAGTATTGTTGCTGGCAAATGAAAAAAGGTTGTAGATAAAATGGGGGAAAGTTCTGTGTTGGTGAATGCTACTTAATTGCATTCCACTATTGAGAGAGAATAAGGGAAGGAATTTACTGTTGTAATAACACAAAAGGTGAAGTTGTAAGCTGTTATATATTTAACAAAATCTTAAAAATAATTTTGTTTAAAAAGGTTTGTTTAAAGTCCTGTAATACCTTTTCAAACTTAGTTGTCCCACTAATCACACTTTCTTTGGATAATTCTACTATGCCCACCAGAAATTTTAATTTATTATTTATAAATTTCAGCATATTTTTCTCATCTGAAAAATAATACTCTAAGAAGATTTTTTCCAGGACCTGTTTTCAGTGACATTTTATTTTTCATTCTCCCAGTTACAGAGAATACTTTTTCCCTTTCCTCTGAAGGCCTCTTAAGTCTGTATACTTAATTCCAAAATTCAGGGGTTTTTTTTCAGTCTTATTTTTCAGATTAGGGTCTCAAAAAAATTTAATGTGAAGATAAATTGAGATTAAAATTACTGGACAGCAGCACTTCTTGTGTGTGTGTGTGGCATGCTGGTTATTGTATATACTGTTAATTTTAGATAAACAAATTGCTTTCAAACCATTGAAAGGAGATGTTTCCCAAACCAAGGATTATCGGTTTGCAAATTTTATTTTATCTTTTCTGATTACAGGATACCTGCTATGTAAAGTAGGCCGTGCCCCTCTGTATTANCTCCCAGTTACAGAGAATACTTTTTCCCTTTCCTCTGAAGGCCTCTTAAGTCTGTATACTTAATTCCAAAATTCAGGGGGTTTTTTTTCAGTCTTATTTTTCAGATTAGGGTCTCAAAAAAATTTAATGTGAAGATAAATTGAGATTAAAATTACTGGACAGCAGCACTTCTTGTGTGTGTGTGTGGCATGCTGGTTATTGTATATACTGTTAATTTTAGATAAACAAATTGCTTTCAAACCATTGAAAGGAGATGTTTCCCAAACCAAGGATTATCGGTTTGCAAATTTTATTTTATCTTTTCTGATTACAGGATACCTGCTATGTAAAGTAGGCCGTGCCCCTCTGTATTATAGTGAATATAGTCTGCAGACTAAGAAATCATTGTTTATTCAGGCAGACACTGTATTAAATACAGATTCTGTAACTGAATACAGCAGCTTGCCAGGAGGTAAAGTTCAACAGACTACTGCCTATTCAAAGGCATTTCTCTGTCTTTTTCTTGTGAAATTAATATCCTTACATTTCCAACTGCTCCCTATGGCATTTATGCAGCTTGTGGGCATGTTGGTCGGACAGAGATAGATCACTTAACAATGATCAGAAAAGCTGGCATATGAACAGCAACAGAAGCTCTACCATGAATGGGGTCCTGTACATTTAATATTCTCTGAAAACACAGGAATTTTTTCCAGTGAGTCATGGGTGGCTGAAAGTGCCCATTGGAAAATACCAAAGGAATTAATATGATTTGCCTGTGCTAAAAGGTATGACAGTCCATTAGCAATATTTTCAGTTACTGTGTGAAAATAAAAAGAACAATCTGCATCATCATAAGTTGCTCCTCTGTCAGACTCTGTGTAATACTTAACGAAACATTTGCATTCCTCAGTAAAAGTCTATGGATCATAGGTGCTGGTTCTAAATATTGGTACACACGCTCAGCCATGAAGGATAGGTTACATCTCTAGCTAGTTATTCAGATGGCTCCTGCAGGTAGCAGACTGAAGTATATGGAGGATCTGTAAAATTGGAAGAGACTTCTGTAGGTTATAAAAAACATAAATTTTTATTGCTTCCTCATCCACTGTGAACAAAATTCAATCATGTGCATTAGCTATCCAAGCTCAGTTAATTTTCTCAAACAGTAAAGGTATTCAAGACATCCACATACTGCTGGCAATGGATGAAAGTCTTGTGCCATTCTGAAGAGGAAGATAAAGAGCCACAGATGGTATGTCAAGACAGAGTTGGGTGCTCATGAATGAGCATCAACTTACTATAAATCTGTATAAAATCCTTCTTGTACGAAAAAAGATTTATAGTGAGAATGACCTTATAATTTCCTCATGGAAGTACACTAGTGGTGTAAATTGTTTCAGAAGGAAATGTGATCGCCTAGTAACCATTCTGATCTGCAAATTTTTAAAGCTCAGGATTAAGAACATAGTTTTCAAGGATGTCACATTTTCAAGTCATTCACATGGCTGTTCACTCTCTCTCTTGTTGGTTTTGGGAGTTTAGGGGCAGACAAAGAGAACGCCGAGCCGTGTGGTGTTGGTGTAGCAGAAAAAGAAAGTTCTCTTTATGTAGTTTCAGTTTTCTTTTGTATAGGGGGAATTTGAAGCTCTCGTCTTGCTCTCTGATTGGGTTGAGTTCTAGCTTGAACAATGCCCTGAATTGGTGATGTGTTCTGTGTCTGATTGGTAGAGGTTTTGATAGACAAGCCAGACTGAGGCTGAATTCCAGCTTTGCACTGTAACACTCTCTGTTGACTTAAGTACTTTTCCCTGCCTTTGCCCAATTTGTGTGATCACTCTTCACTTCTGTCTAAACACTGTTCATACACTAGTGCTACAAGCGGGGCAACTGCATTGTGACAAGCAGCTTCCCCTCTGGCTCTGAGTCTATAATTAATCATATATAGGTCTTTTTCAGAGTTATTCATGATAAAGAGTATGTATTTCAGAATTTATACAAATGTATAAATGTATAAATTAATATAAACCTTGCTTTGCATATGCCATTTCTCCTACTGCCTCGCTTATTTAATTATGGTGTTCATATAAAAAAATTAGTGCCAGCATTTAAAACCCTTTCTCACAGTAGGTTTAATTGCCAGTGGAGGAACCAAAGTTCTGTTGAATTTGAGTTTGAAAAGATACTCTTAACATAGCTACAGTTCTCAAAAATGTAAATTACCTTACTACAGAGAATCCCTGAATCAGTAAGGAAGTTTAAACAGCAAATTCTCAAGAACTCTTCTATCACATTGCAGAATCTTGCTCTGCTCCATGCAAAGATCTAATAACATTTCTGTTTTCAGACCTGCTTTTATAAAACTGTTCTTTAAGAAGAATTAATCTTCTCTTCTTTCTCTTATGATAGAAGTAACTTGTTAATACTTAATTCTTTCTGTTAGGACCAGACCCACAGATTGAGGCAGAACTATTGTAAACAGAGTTGTGATTTCAGAGTTAGGATGATTTCCTTATATGAATACAGATCCAGATTCCTGTGATGAAAACTGGCAAACTGTGAGTATGTTCTATGCAGTATTTTGGCCCAAGCTCTTTAGCAGTCTCTCAGCCAAGATCCAGACTGGGCTCAGGACAGGACGGATTTAATTCCCAAAGGCAGTTTTGATACAGTCACCTTCTTTTGGTTGTGAGGAGAGTTTAGCTGTGCAAACACAAGCTAATATGTGCCAGGTGGTCTCATATTTAGTACCTGAAGCCTTTCATTTACTAGAGTGGGCAAAACCTGTGTGTCTTAAAAATACACATTATTAGGTACTGGAATAAACGGCTATTGATTACTTCTCATAGCTTCTTCCAGGCTTGGTAAAATGTCATAAAAATACTAGTCTGTATAAAAAAAATTAGGATACTTAGCTCAATAAATAGGGTTACACAAGTGAACAGATGGAACAGTCATCTAAGAATTGCTGAACTAATCCCTGTCTTTGTGCTCCTTGGACATAGCCTGTACTTGATTGTTGCAATAATGGAGCCTGTTTAGAGGAGATGTTCTTTTCCATTCATATTCCCTATGAACTCATTCAAGAGAAAGGTATAATTTATCCCTTCTAACATGGTAATTAATCAAATATGATATATAAATCTTATTGTTCAACAACTATATAAAATGAAGCAAATTTTCATCACTTTTGTAGGCAGCATGGTCCAATAAAGATTGAATATAAGCTAATATTAACCTCATGAACTGAAAACTTGCTTCTCTTTACAGTACACTGTAGCTTCAGTATCAAAACATTAACTTCACAGTAGATTTCAGCTTTGTTTTTCTAAAGATGCTCGTTCATAGACCAACACCTCTCAGCCAAGTTACCTGACATTGGTATCCTACCGCAACTCCAGACTCAGATGGCAGCATCAAAACCAAAGAGGTATAATGGTCATACACACAGGACTCAGATTGTTCACAATGAAAATTTTATATACAACAAACATTTCTTTTAAAGTCCAATACAAAACTTGTATTGGCAGATGAAAGGCCTAATCTACTCAACCAACCTCCACAGAACTGCTGTTTCACACTAACAATAACTATACCAACAATAAAAAAAAGCTGTATTTTCACCAAGAGAACAAATCCTGAGCTATCTATTACATTTTACAGATACAAGAACATTCTTTTTATATTAACCATTTTAGGTTTTTTGTGTTGTCTTTTTTTCCTTAACCTAATATATTTATTGCTTTCAAACTGACAAAACTATCAGCTAATAGCTGTATTTCCTGTCTATTTCAATACTGAAGTGACTTGTCCCTTTTTCTAAGGATTGGGTAAGATTTAATTTTTCATAGAGCATCTAAATACTTAGTTCATAAACACCTTTAGTATAAATATTCTGAAGATGCTCCAGTATGATTTTTATTTTTTTCTAGTTGTATCAGAGATAATTTTTTAGGAAGCAGGTTACTTCCCTACTACCAAGATAGTTTTAACAGTGACTGAGAAACTGTAGAATAACCAAACATTTTAGCACTTTATCTATTTACCTATGACTACTAGCAATTTCTCATTAATCTGAATTACCATCAATCTCTGTTTCTTCTTAAGAAATGTAATGAATGTAGAATGGTCACCTGGTCATCTGATTCTTTCCAAATCATTGATTAATACATGCCATTTCAGAAGAGAACTCCTTTAAATATTTCATTTTTAAAAAATAAATAAATATTATTAAGAAATAAAATACATATATTTTTGTCATACATAAAACATAAAATAAGATGAATTAATCTTTTCCTAAACCTTATCATTGAGAAGTCACTTCAAAGCATTTTAAGAACAGAAGTGACTGGAATATTTTATGGAGGCCTTCTCTATCAGTCAGTTTATGACTTAGAAATTCTTGCTGCTACAGTGTACCAGGAAAAGGCTGTTGACATGAGATCTTTGCTCTCTTTATCCAACACAGATATCTTACCTCTAACCATATCTGACATTTCAAGCATTAAAAATAATACTGAATATAAATCAGAGCACTAAAACCAAAATTTTGTCTCATGGGAACCAACCACCTTAAAGGGAAGTTTTTAACATGAGAAAATATTTTGATCCTAAGGCAAATCCAAAAGAGATGAATTGATGCCAGAAGTATTATTAAGATCTGAAATATGTTAACACAGTGTTCGGAGAGATATCTCCGGCAAAGTTTGAGTCCTGGAAGAAGTGTAACAATGTGTTTGGTCTCTTCATAGATTAAAGCAGGACCCAAGATGGGTACATTAACTTTGTGAAGAGTGTTAATAATAGTGATGCTATGAATCCATGTTTGTTCCTGCCATTTGGACTAAGTTTTCTTCTCTCATTAGGCAGAAGGATAATTTAATCTGGTTAAATTTAGAAAAATTGCAGTCAATTTATTGTTCATTTCAAAGCTGGCCATTTCTCTCTCAAATTTATAGCACCAAGGGATTCTTTAAAGAGAAACCACTCTGGTTTTGCAACTATGTTGACTAGTGTAATAAAAATTATTACTTCACTGTGAAGAACTTGGCTACCAGAAGACAGTATTTAGTTCTACTGATGTTTCCCATAGAAAATGTGCAAATACAGACAATGTGGACAGTGGGTATCACCATATGCAAGTATTCCCCCAGATCTGGTCCCAGGAACGTTACTTGATTTAAGTTAATAGATATCATATAATAAATAAATGTCATCTGACCAAGATGGTGCACTAATATTCACCAAGACACTACTATTTTGGAGGCAAGCATTATTCCTGTGCTGCCTTTACCTTGACACAATATTGGATATAGTAATTTTCTAAGTCTTAGGTTTCTTCATGTTTTTAATATGCAGCAGTATTATGAAATTACAAGCTTACAATCTTATTGGTTTATCAAGCCATTTATGTGCAATTTAGCTTTAACTGTGAGCATTTTCTGTGTGCATTTTAACTGTGTGCATTAAAAGAAGTCACCAAAGACAGTACTAATACTTTAAATAGCCTGTTTTCACATAATGTTTTGTTTTAATCAGGATTCTGTGAAGATCACTGGTATGATTATATTTCACTATTCAGACGTCTAGAAATATCAGGTGTTTTGTTCTTAGCGTTCATCCTTGTTAGTTATTCCCTAGAGAAATAATAATTTACACTAGATGCTTTATTAATGACCTGTTAATTTGGAGATAAAAATATAACACTCCTATGAGCATTTTTATTCTATACAAAAAAACCCCAAAAAATAAACAAACATAAAAACCCAACAAAACACTAAAACATGCTAAATTATGGTAACAGAAAAATTATGATATTATGGTGCCTTTATAGAACATTCAATATGTATATTACACATATATACCCATAATATTGTAAAGGCAACAAGTATATGTTTACATCATTTATTTCTTACAAAGATTTTTCTGTATTTCATATTTATTCATGCTTCGATGAATCTCTTCACCCAGCTACTTTATTAAAATTACAGGTGAGTGAAACCATAAATTTCAACATGGCTTCATTCTTAACAGCCTATGAAGCAGTAGATTGGAAGCATAAAATAAAGTGAGCAGAATCATGTCATGTTCTACTGGGAGACATATTTTACCCTTCAGCAGCATATTAAAAACGCATGTTTTAGAAATTGAGGCAAGGCATAGAGTACCTCCTTCCCATGAGATATATTTCTCTGCCTAGAGCAGAATTTTCCTCTTGGCAGTGTGTTTCTGAACTGGCAAGTTCAACAGTTTAATCTCTTTAGCATTTGCATTATGTTTTCCAATTCAGAAAAAAACAATTAAAATAAAAAATCTATCATACTGCTAAAGTGTTTGGTTTGGGGTTTTTTGGTGATATTTAAGCTGGTGGGATAGCATGGTTTTATTATATGATTTTCATAGTACAATCACATTGCATAATCTCTCTATTTCCTAGTCAGATATTCAAAATAAATCACAAAGATAAATTCAGGAAATGTTGAAAAGCAATCTTATTTGAAGAAGAGATGTCATAGCACATTTACATGCTGTAGTTTATATTGCATGGTCCTTCCCACTCCACTCTGTAGTTAGCAGAATGCTACTAGCAGAATAACTATTCTTGCCTGGATATGATTGTTGGGGTTTGGGTG
>VZTR01020418.1:14576-26183 GCA_013400775.1 Chaetops frenatus | reverse complement strand
TTTTTTTTTTTTTTTTTTTCATTTTTGTATCTTTCTCCGTGAAAAATGGTAAAATGACCTGATAGCTGCTTTAAAGCACTAGAAATGTGGAGAAATGGGCTGTAATCCCAGTTTCCTCATATGCCAGGAAAAGGATGTGTGTGTGATTAGCTTTATGGCCCTACACAAAAACATGGAAAGCTTTAAGACCTGCACTCACTTGGTAAATTCAAAGTAGAAGGTGGCTGGATATGTTTGAGAGCTCTGATTTATTTATTCCGTAATAACCCAATAATTTTAATTGGAAATGTGGAGAATTCTTGTTCTCCATGTTCCCCGGTGTATGTCAGCATGTGGGCACTACTTTCCTTGGAAAATAGTCTCTACCCACACACTGCCTCCACAGCACAGCTGATAAGATAAAACTGCTCTGAATTTCCTTGGAGTGGGATAGCTGAGAGCAGGGAACTGTCTGCTAAATAGAAAACACTCGTGGGATTCAGTCTTGGTTGTATCAGGCCTTCCTTCTCCTGGTGCCAAGGAACACTGCTCAGCACAGGAAGGTTGGCATTTCACCGTGTCCACGTGTGCCCCGTGAATGTGTTACAGGATTCTGGCCCGTAGTCACACAAATGAATTTTTTTTTTTAAACATCTAGAGGGTTCTAGTTATAAATATAGTCAAGATTTTGTAAAACTAATGTTAACCTAATGCATTCACTCCCCGTGGGTTTCTTACTCATTGATGTCCTTCGTTAATAGTCCCAGAATTCCTCCCTTCGTTAATTAGGCTTCCTGCCTGGAATGTGTCTGTGAAGGCAAGGCTTTTTCCTCTCCCTTCTGACCAATTTCAGATGTTTTCTGTCTTTCTGGAATTTTCCTCTCTGCTCTGCATTCCACATTTCAGGTAAACTTGCCTGTTGCACCTTACTTCTTCTCTGTGGAAAGTCACTTTTCATCATTCTTGAACTGTGTTTGTGGTGCTTCGGTCAAATGCTTCTTCCACTGGAGATGTTCCATGGATACAAGACCTTCCATGGATCTCCCGGACCTTTTACCTCCATGTTTCTCTGTAAAGGCATTGCTTTGTGTTTCATATTAGAGTTTCCAATCCTGAATTTGCCCATTTTAGCCATCTTTAAAGAGAAATCTCACCATGGCTACATGGCTCATACCTCCTTCTCCCATCCATGCTGGAATCCTGTAGGAATTCCTGCCTCATAAACCCGTGTTGTTTCAGAGGTACTCCTGGTGTGCAGCAGCATGACTCCAGAGGCCTCAGGAAGGCCAGTATTTGGGTGTTAAGATGCTTCTTTCTGATGCAAAACACCTTATTTTGCATTTGTTTGGGTGGCTCTTTAGTTATTTAAATAAGCTGGAAGAAGCGTGGCAAAGGGCATGGAGAGAGAGCTTCCCAGGATAGCTGGTATCAGTGGTTCAGTAAATAATTGGCATATGGAAAACTGTTTCAGCCTTTCTCAGCACTTGCTGTGCAATCTGAAACACTGCAGTCCAGAGGTGCTGTGGGGGAACTTAGTTGGAAGTCTTTGCCAGTTTCTCTTCCTTGTTTTTAGCAGTTTCTATGAAATCACATCAGAAAACTTTCATACTTGGAAGAAAATGTCTGTAAAGTTTCTGAATTCTGGTACTGTATATTAAACCTCTGATTTCCTCTGTCTCTAAATCAACAGCTTTTTCATTTTAAAAAGTAATCATTTGTCTGAGGTGATTTACCTTTCCCAAACCTGTGTTGACTTCCCCTATTAGATTGTACCTCTGCCACCGTATGCCTAAGCTGTCTATAAATATCAGCTAAAATGGGTCTAATATACATGCTAGCTATGAAATTCTCAGCCTCTCTCCCAGCCTTGCCAGATATTGCCAGCTTCTCTTCGGTAACCACTTCAGACTTCCTGAAAGTGCAATATTCAGGGGTTCAGCTTGAATAGGTAAATCCCACCCAAGCAGGTTTTTGTCTTCAGCCACTGCCTTAGGAGTTGAGTCCATTGAATTATTTCCCTCTGAAGTCCCTAATTGCCACCTAAATCTGCACCTCCTGCCCTCCTTCCATGTGCTCCCTGTATCTCAGTAGCAGGGGCACAGCCTGAAGAGCCCTGACCTGACTGCAGGTGTGTTTTTATAAGGACTTGCAGCACGTTAAATTAAAGTCAGCATCAGTCCTTTAAGTAAAAATGATCAAAAAAAAGGGTCAATGTTTTCCTACATAAAAGCTGTTTACTTTGAAGTGTTTATGAAAGCCTTTTGTTTTCTGAAATACAAGCAGAGCTTTTTAATAAGCCATGAGGAGGTAGTGGCTTTGGACCTGTGGATATCTTTCTTGCATTACAGCAGAAAAACCTGATACATGAATTAAAATCTCCTATCCAAAAAACTGCAGTTTTCTGTCCTTGTACTGAATCCTTCGTGGTAGCACTGGCAGAAGTAATGAAAAATGCCTGAGTGGCAGCATCCACTGTCTCTTTTGCCTTTTTTCCTCAAAGCAGAGTTCCCATTTAGGGCCACAGAAGCACTCAGAGCACATTCCTTGGTCCAAATCCCTCGGGAGTCTGTGGGTGTTCCTTCCTGCTGAAGTGACAGGTGGTGACAAACTCAGGCTTAGTGTCACTGCAAGGGTACTCCTTAAATGTCCTTAAATGTCTTCATTTCTCTTCTTTGTTCTCCTTTTTCTCTCAGTCAGTGCCCCTCACCCCTCCTGCTCCACCTTTATTGTGGAGGCAGATTGGAGGAATCACTGGGGTTTTGTCATAAAAACATCCAGGGGCCTTGTTTCCCCAGACTTCTGGGACATCTGTTTAAAGCTGTGTCTTGGCCACGCGTGAAGTCCATCATTTCTTCATTTATGGACTCCTTTACCTGGGAGCAGACGTTGTGTCCCAGTCCTTACCTGGGCACTGGGGTGCAGGGACAGACCCCGAGTGCCACCTGCCCTGTTGTGAGCCAGGCCCCTCCTCTCTTTCAGCCCTGACAACATGGGGCTGCTGGACCCGGCCACCAGCGATGGCAGAGTGATCTTCTTCCTGCCCTGGGAGAAGATGACGATCGCAGGGACCACGGACAGCCCCACAGATGTCACCTCACACCCCATCCCCACCGAGGAGGACATCAACTTCATCCTGAGCGAAGTGCGCAACTACCTGGGCGCCGACGTGGAAGGTAATCCCGGGGGAATCCTGGGGGAATCCTTCCCTGGGGAGGGCTGGGGAGGCCAGGCATCCAGCCTGGGGAAGTGCTGCTGCCTCAAGTTCCTGTGTGGCTGACAGCTGTGGTTCTTGTGACCTGGGTGTCTGAAACTGGCGGGGTGCAGTGTCAGCGTGAGCTGTGCAGTGAAGCTGTTCCACATCACCCAGTCCAACCATCAGCCAGCACCCCCACCGTGGTCACCACTGACTCAGCTCCTCAGGTGCCACAGCCACGTGTTTTTTGAGCACCCCCAGGGAGGGTAACTCTCCACCACTGCCCTGGGCAGCCATCTTTCCTCCAGAGTAAGGGTTTGGCTTATTTAAATTACTCTGTGAAACCATTTGTGGTGCTGCATTTCTGCTGCAGCATTACAATAAATCTGGAAAGCACTCAGGCAGGAACATTGTAACATCCTTAGGTTTAGGAGAACCCTCTGTCTGGAGATGGGAAATGCTGGATTCCTTGTTTCCTGAAGTGGAGAATTGATGTCTGCATGTGTATGAAGTTCTGAAAATGTCCAGGGGAGGTCCTGTTGAGTGTCTGGAGCAGCAGTGCAGGAGACAATGGGGGGAGTTGAGAATGTGAATAGGACAGAGATTGAATGGGATATTGGAAACAAATTCTTCCCTGTGAGGAGGGGGAGACCCTGGCACAGGGTGCCCAGAGAAGCTGGAAGATCCCTGGCAGTGTCCAAGGCCAGGTTGGACATTGGGGCTTGGAGCACCCTGGGACAGTGGAAGGTGTCCCTGCTCGTGGCAGGGGGGGCATGGGATGAGCTTTGAAGTCTGTCCCAAGCCAGGCCATTCCATGGTTTCCCATGTATTTTCCAGCAGCACACTCGGAAGTGCTCAGTCCCTGTGGCTGAGCCCAGCTGGGCCCGTGCTGGTTTTCCTGTGCAGTTACTGTTCAGAGATGGCTGGAGCAGAAATAACAGCAGCACTGCCCATATCAACCCCTGGCAGCCCTGCCTGTGCTGGCAGAGCAGTGCCAGGGTTATCAACTTCCACAGGCTTGGACGCCTTCCAGCTGCTTAATGACAGCGTCACGCGTGCTGCTTTCTGTAGTTTCATTAGTTTATAAACCTAATACAGGATCTTGTGTCTGTGATTAACACTTCACTTTGGCAGGTTACACACGCTGGCAGAGCACCATTGATCTCGGAAATCCATTCCGTGTTCTTTGGGGGATGTTTTTTACACCCTTTTAGAGATTTTTCAATTAACGGTCATTTGAAAGTTGTATTAAAAACATGTTCCAAAGACTTCAGTATAGAGCAGATTGGTAACTGCACTTAGGGTGAAGGCTGGGGATAAAGATGACTTGTCAAGAGGAAGTCTTGGAAAAATAACCTACCAGCTAGAGGAAAAGCTTGGAAGTTCTGAAAGGAAATGTTGCACTCATGGAACAAACTTTATTTAGGTTTGTAAAATGTATTCAGGTTCATTGGGAAGAATTTTCATGGAAAGGATGGTCAGGCTGGAGCTGCCCAGGGAGGTGTGGAGTCCCCATCCCTGGAGCTGTCCAGGGAACACCTGGAGGTGGCACTCAGTGCTCTGGGCTGGTAACAAGGCAGGCATTGGTACAAGTTGGACTCGATGGCCTGGCAGGGCTTTTGCAGCCTCAGGGACTGTGTGATTCCATAGCCCAGCTTATCCCTGACTCTGGGGGTGGCTCAGGGCCGAGCAGGGTGTGGGGCAGCCCTGGGCTCGGGGCTGGCCCTGCCTCAGTGTGGCTCTGCACAGTGAGAAGAGGAGATGTGCTGGCAGCCTGGAGTGGCATCCGGCCCCTGGTCACCAACCCCGACTCCAAGGACACCCAGTCCCTGTCCCGGAACCACGTCGTGACCATCAGCGACAGCGGCCTCATCACCATTGCAGGTACTGGAGTTCTCTAAAGTACAGCTTTGCTGGGCTCCCCCAGGGTGTTTCATGCAAAAATCTTGTGCCGTGGTAATTCTTCAGCTCCTATAACCAGAAGCTGCTCTGGCAGCAGAAGCAGGACTGGCTTGGAGCAAGGCTGGCACGAATCCTGTGACACATGAAATCCATAGATATGTATATAATGTGTAATATATAATGTGTAACAACTTCCTGTCCTTGCTGCTTCCCCCAAATAATGAGGTGAGCGTGTGTTCCCCCAGGTGGGAAGTGGACAACCTACCGTGCCATGGCCCGGGACACCATCGACGCAGCCATCCAGGAGCACAAGCTGAAGGCAGGCTCCTGCAAAACCATGGGGCTGCAGCTGGAGGGGGCTCAGGACTGGAGCCCCACGCTCTACATCAGACTGGTCCAGGACTATGGACTTGAAAGTGAGGTGAGTCCTGGGTTCCTGTGCTGGAGGGGTTTGGTTTTACCCTAAATCAAACACCAACACTTGGACAAAGGTGTGGTGAGCCTGATCAGAGCTGGGGCAGAGGCAGTTCTAACAGAAATAAGGTCTATTAATTGTTCTTCATCTTCCCCTTTTTTCTTCCTCCTAATCTTGACTGTTTTCTGCTCAGAAACACTCTGACTTGTGGGGTCTGTCATCCCTGGAGCCCCCCACAAGCTGTGCTTCAGCTATGATCACAGCACGGCAGGAGAGCTGGGGTGTCAGGCCCAGGGGCACAGACACTGCAGGGCAGTGCTGATCCAACCTCCCACAGCACAGTTTCCACCCACCCTGTCACACTCCAACACCCTTGGCAGCCTGTTTGTTATGGGGATGAGGCAATGGTCAAGAAAAATGTGTATTTGATGTGCTGTCAAAGCGTGCTGGGTTTGTTTTCCCCCCACAGGTGGCTCAGCACCTGGCTTCCACCTACGGGGACAAGGCTTTTGAGGTGGCCAAAATAGCCCAGGTGACAGGGAAGAGGTGGCCTATTGTTGGGAAACGTCTGGTGTCTGAATTCCCTTACATTGAAGCTGAGGTACGTGGGAGAACCGTGGCACCTTCTGTGATTCTGTCCTTGGGATGAGCAGGTTCTAGAGCAGGTTGGTGGCTCTGTGAAACATCTGCTTGAGCCCTTTCCTTCGGGGTGGTCAAGATTTTTTCTGTGCCTGTTTCCCCCTTCCCTGGAGCACCCTTATGTATCAATAGATACACATATTAGTATATTTATGTAGAATTGAATATTTATATAGCCCCTATTTTTTACTTCGTATACAGACATTTGACACCCCAGGTGCGTTCTGTAAAACGCTCCAAGGAGGAGGGAGCTTTGCCAGCCCTGTTCTCGGGGTCAGGGGTGCTGAGCCTGCTTTCTCTGCTGGTTTGTGTGTTTCACCTGTGTCCCCCCGTGGCTGTGCAGGTGGTGTACGGGGTGAAGGAGTACGCCCGCACCGCCGTGGACGTCATCTCCCGGCGCACCCGCCTGGCCTTCCTCAACGTGCAGGCTGCTGACGAGGCCCTGCCCAGGATCGTGGACATCATGGCCAAGGAGCTCAACTGGTGTGAGCAGAAGAAGAAGGTACAGAGGGCCCTTTTCAGCCACACCGGTTCTCCCCTCGCAGCAGCTTAGCCAGAGGGAGGCTGCCAGGGCGAGCGGTTCGGTGCGTAGGGATGCGTGGGCAGGCTCTACACAGCCCCACCCTCAGCTGCAGGGGGGAAAATGGACGAGTCCTGCACGCACCTGTAGGAATTCCAGAGCCATCCCTGGCTCACAGGAGCTCATGGATGCCAGCGAGGCACCTCTGCATCCCCTGGCTGTGCTCCGGAACAGGATCCGTCGCTGTAAAGAGAATTGTTCTGTGGTGCTTTATGTATGTCAGGGGTTTATCACTTATTAAAACCTGGCCAGGGAAGACCTTGCACTGGACTCTCAGGTAATAAAGCAGTTTTACTACCATCAGAAAACTAGTTTAAACCATAAAGAACCTGCCTGGTGTTGAGCTCCGTGATTTTTGTTTTCTGATTTTGGTCAGGTGGGTGGAACATCACACTAAGATATCAACTGGGGGGAAAATGATATGTTGTAGGTCTGGCCTAAAAAGGCAGTCTCTTCCTGAAAGGGGCAGACAGACTGTGTGTGACTGAAGGTGTGGGATGGTCCTGAAAGCATTTACACAGAAATTAAAAGTCTTTATTAGCCTGGATACCTCTTTCCAGAAGTAAAAGTGCCTAAGTTTAATATTTTAATACTTTTCAGCTGCCATCTGCCTAATTTTGGGAACTTAGAAAAATATTGGTTAAGTGGGAAAACCTAATAATAAAGTATAAATAATAAATGAATACTTGTGTAAGAACGTGCTACTGCTCAGGTACCCAAACTTCGTTTCTTCATTGTAGGAACAGCTTGAAGCCGCTAAAACGTTTCTGTATTATGAGATGGGCTACAAAGTGAAAACAGATCAACTAACAGACAGGTCTGAGATCAGCCTGGTGCCTTCAGACATTGAGAGGTGAGTGAGGCAGGAGAGCTGCCCGTGCTGCTGTGCCCTGCAGCCCCCCTGGCAGCCCTCACGGTGCAGCCCCTCCCTCGCAGGTACAAGAAGCGCTTCCGCATGTTCGACAAGGACAAGAAGGGCTTCATAACCATCCTGGACGTGCAGCGAGTGCTGCAGGTGAGGCTGCCCCGTGCTCCTGATCCCCTCTGGCAGCAGCCTGGGTGAATTTGAGTGAGGCCCAGGCAGTGCTGAGCCCCTCCTCCTGTGCTTGTTCCGTGCAGAGCATCAGCATGCAGATCGACGAGAACACCCTCCACGAGATCCTCAACGAGGTGGATCTCAACAAAAACGGGCAGGTGGAGCTCAACGAGTTCCTGCAGGTACGTGGTTCTTGTGGCTCCAGGAAGGGCTGTTCCTTAGATACAGCAAAGACTCAGGGAGGGAATATTCCCCCTTGGCTTAGGGCTGCGTTGGAGACCAGGGGAGTGTCACCTGCGGTGTTGGTACAAGGGGCACACAGAGCCATCCTCCAGCAGCTTGGAAATTCAGGGGGTTTTTTCACCAGTCAGACTCAAAGAACAGGTCCAATTTACAAAGTATTCCCCAGTCCAGACCTGAATTTGGCATTTTAAGCCCAGAAATGCTGTTTAAATGTGTTTAAAGTGGTACAGGTGTCCACTGGAAGATGCATGGCACAGGTGTGCACACTGACATTATCTGCAGCTGTTAAGGGTTGTTATAAAGATGAGTAAACTAAGCAACTGAATAATAAACAACTAAATAACTAAATATTTATAAAAATAAATAGTAATATAAATGCAATAATAATAAATTAAACATCTAAATAATAAACGGAATATTATAAAGAACGAGCTTGTAGTTAGAGCCCATCCAGGTCCTATAACCCATTTTATCTCCTGGCATTGGCTAAATTGTCCCAGTCTCTGAAAAAAAATGGCATGCATCTGCTTCTTGGGGGCTTTCAAGCAAACCCAAGGGTGCTCCCTTTGCATGTGCAGTTTGTCAGCTGGATTGGTGTTTGAGGAGTCTTTTTTGGGGTGGTATTTCAAAGCCTGCCATGTCTCCCCTGCCCAGTGGCAATGATGAATGCCAAACAGGAGAGAAATTAATGCTGGGGATTTTGGTCAATGTCAGCCCTTTCTTCACTGTGTCAAGTTAAACAAACAAGATCAAGGCAAAGGAAATGGTAATTGTCTCTCTGGAGATGAGCTGGGGATAAGAGCAGCATTGTTGAATCTAAATGCAGAAAATTTTCACAGGTTGTGTCCAGCATTAGAAAAAAGGAGTATTTATTTGCCTAAAATGCAGCAATTGAGCTGAGGAGCTGCAGGGAACTTGGGGGAAGGGGAAAAACCAAACCAAACAAACCAGGGGGGAAGGAGAACCAATGGCTTTGGGAGTTTATGCTGATCTATTCAAATGGGAGAGAACAGCCCAGCTGGGTTCTGGCTGCTGGAAAGGGACCCCCTTGTACCTCCACTGGAAACCTTTCACTGGGGCACCCACCTGTTTCTGATGGCTGAGTTAGCTGCAGTTTGGTTAGGTTGGGTACGTGGGTTGAGGAGCTGAAACAACCAGTAATGGGTGTTCTGTGGGGTTTGCTGGGCTGCCCAGTTTCACCAGGGGTTGCCAGCCCCACATCATCCCTGTCCAGTGCAAAGCCAGGCACTGCTCTGGGGCAGTCCCACAACTGTTTGTGCAAACCTGTGTCACCCTGTGGCTCCTGCACATCTCCCAGAGCAGCAGTGATGGCTGAGCCCTCTCCTGGGCCTTGCACTGCTCCAGGGAAGCACTCAGTGCCACTCAGATGAACTGGGGTTTCCATGGAAGGAGCAAAATACATGAAATGTTTGTTTAATTTTTTAATGGATCTGTTAAGTCGGTGCCCAGTACTTGGGTGTTTGCTTTCTGGAAACTTTCAAGTAATTGCGTTTCAGCGCAGAGCTTGTGCAAGCCCTGGGCAAATATTTGTGGAGGTTTGTGTTGGAAAATAGAGCAGGTTGGGCCTGGGGGCTGCAGGTGGGAGCAGAGCAGGGCTGGCCTTGGCCACCTGCAGGGTGCTGAGGGGGCTCAGTGGGCTGGCAGTGAGGGGCCCTGGCAGCCCATGGAGTGATGGGGCTGGCACAGAGCCCAGGGGCACACGGGGCTGCCTGAGGCAGGGTGGGTTCCTGGAGAGGCAGGAGCTGCTGGCAGTGATGCTCCAGGAAGGAGACAGAGCCTTGGGAACTGCTCTTGGGATGGAAAGGCAACCCCTCCATGGTAAATCAGGGGGAATCGTGGAATGGCAGAATGGTTTGAGAGGGAAGGGACCTTAAAGCCCATCCCATGGCACTGAACCACACTGCCCCAAGCCCTGGCAGGCTGGGGGCCCAGGACAGTGACTGGGCAGGAGGGCAGTGCCTTGGGGGCTGGGAGATCCCTGTCTGTGCTCAGGGACCACTCTGGAATTGGGAGGGAGGCCAGGGAGAAGGCCACAGCACACTGGCACAGGTCCAGCTGCAGGTGTAAGGAGCAGATTTTCCTGTGGAGGGGAAGGAATCTGAAGGATTCCTGCAGTCAATGGGAGCAAGAAATTGCATTTGGCAGGTGCCAATTGCTTCCCCAGTGCTCTCTGCAGAGCTGGCTGCAGGTAATTTCAGCTCTAATGCTGGCTTTATCTGAGGGATATAAAAGAATTAACTAAAATCTTAGCACTAGTGTGCTTTCATTGGGAGAGAGCAGAGTCCAGCTTCCAGGACTTAAAGGCAAATTAGTTTTAAAAGTCTATAAAGGAATTTGGATTTGAAGGAATTGTGGAAGTCAAGTACAGTGTCTCTCCAGAGAAGGGCATGTGGGTGAACAAGGGCAGGTCTGGGATCAGTGGTGGATCAGGAACCATGGAATCTCAGTTTGATGTGGGTTGGGAGGGGCCCTAAAGCTCATCTTCAAGCCAGGGACAGGGACACCTTCCACTAGATCAGGTTGTTCCAGCCTGGCCTTGGGCGCTTCCAGGGGCAGCCACAGCTTCTCTGGGCACCCTGTGCCAGGGCCTCACCTCCATCACAACCAAGAATCTCTTCCTAAATGCTGCTGTTCTGTGAGCTGCATCCTTCAGATATTACAAATAACCAAAAAAAGCCTGTGCAGCGGCTGGGTTATCCCACATTGTGGAATATCATGGGAAAAAAACCCAGTGCTGATGATGATCTACTCCCAGGTGGATGATAGTTGGTACGTCCACCCTTCCTGCCCCCCGTGCCCGCCCCAGGCAGTCCCTGCAGTGGCTGGCAGGTGTGACCGAGCCTGCAGTGGGGCTCTGCAGGGGCACTGTGTGTTTGCCCCGGGGAGCTGAGGTCTGTGGGTGCCAGCAGTGGCAGCTGGCAGCCCCTGAGTGCCGCTGTCGCCGTGTCCCCAGCTGATGAGTGCCATCCAGAAGGGCCGCGTGTCGGGGAGCAGGCTGGCCGTGCTGATGAAGAGCGCCGAGGAGAACCTGCGCCGCCGCCAGGCCATCCCCGTGGACCGCAGCGGAGGGGGGCTCTGAGCCCAGCCCCGGGGCTGCCAGAACGTTCCAGGGCTCCTGATCCCCCTGCCCAGCCCTCGGTGCGGCTCCCGCGAGAGACACTGCTGCGTTTGGCATTGGCGTTCATGATTTCCTTCCTGCTCTGCTACATGGCCCCAGGGCTGGGGTCCTGCAGCCCCTGGGCTGGGGGTCCTGCAGCCCCTGGGGTGGGGGGCCTGCAGCCTCTGGGGTGGGGGTCCTGCAGCCCCAGGGGTGAGGGTCCTGCAGCCCCCAGGCTGGGGCTCCTTAATTCCCCAGGCTGGGGGTCCTGCAGCCCCTGGGGTGGGGGTCCTGCAGCCCCAGGGGTGAGGGTCCTGCATTCCCCAGGCTGGGGGTCCTGCAGTCTCTGGGCTGGGGGTCCTGCAGCCCCTGGGGTGGGGGTCCTGCAGCCCCAGGGGTGAGGGTCCTGCAGCCCCCAGGCTGGGGCTCCTTAATTCCCCAGGCTGGGGGTCCTGCAGCCCCAGGGGTGAGGGTCCTGCATTCCCCAGGCTGGGGATCCTTT
>VZTR01020418.1:0-5000 GCA_013400775.1 Chaetops frenatus | reverse complement strand
CCAAGTGCTGGGCAGCTCTGCTCATCCAAAACCAGCTCCAAGGCACGTTCGTGTCGGGTTTAACGTGCCCAGGTGTCCCGTCCCGCTGCTGTCTCCTCTCACCTGCCACCAGAAACGAGGGGGGACAGCCTTTCCTCTGGGCCAGTGTGCCAGGCCAGGCTTCCTCGGGTGCTCCCCAGCTGCCCCCAGCCCTGCCCAGTGCCAGGAGAGCAGGGGCTGCTGGAAATCAGGGTGAGCCCTGTGCTCACCTCAGGGCAGGGACAAGGAAATGGGGTCAGGATTCCTCTTGCAGGCAGGATGGTCAGCTCTGTGCAAATCTTCAGAATCAGCTTTAAAAGTTTCTTCACGGAATCCCAGAATAGTTTGGGCTGGAAGGAACCTTAAAACCCCTCTCGTCCCACCTCGTTCCACAAGGAATTCACCCCACCAGTTCCCAGACCTGAGAGAGCTTTTGGCACAAGGGCAGCTCAGGGATTTGAGCTTTGGTTTTCTTTTTTCTTTTTTCTTTTTTTTTTTATTAATAGAAGAAAAAGGAACTGATTTAGTGATTTCCCTTAGACTTTCTCTGATTTATACCCAAATATAACAAAGCAACTTTAAAAATAACAACAAAATAACTAAAAATTTAAACCACTTGCTCCCCCCCCACCATTAAACCCAAAGGTGGAGAGCTCTTGGCAGGGGATGGACACAACATTGACACGAAGCCTGCACCAAACTTCAGCCCAGCAGCCAAAAGCAATTGCTAAAATTGGTTTTCCTTAGGTAACTTTTTTAAGAGGCCCCTCCCCGTTCTGTGTCTCAGCTCAGGAGGTTTAAGAATATTTCACACAGGAAAGAGGTGAGCAAGGGAAGGAGGCCTGGGGCTGCAGTTTGTAATTAACCCTCGTGGTGAAGGGACTTGGACGGAGAGTTCCGGAACGTTCACCATGAACCCAGGGGGAGAAAATCCCCTCCCCGTTTCCTTTCCTTGGCCCTCGGGGTGAGCCCTGGGCCCGTGCTGGGGCTGGGGCTGGGGGAGGGCTGGGCCCTGCCCTGCTGGGGCTGCTGGTCCCTCGGAGCCCCTCGGAGGGAGCAGACAGACGCAGCTCCCGAGGCTCTGCGTCCCCTCACAATAGGAATCCACCCGTTTGTTTTCCAGATCCCAATGCAACGGTTGCCATAAGAACACAAATTATGTGTACATTTTAATGCATCTATGCTTCATAATTATGCATGGTTGTGTGCTGTTATAATTGACATAAAATATAAAACAGGTCAAAGAGCAGCTATTAAAACTATTTTTCATTTTGCTTCCTGACAGCTCCCGACATCAATGCCGACTGCATTTAATAGGACCATACAGGGAATGCAAAGATAGTTATATAATTTCAGCCGTATTAAAGCCTCCACAACTTGCAACCTAATTATTTCCTGCAGTGCCTTGTTGTGAGCTGCATTACTTTATTTGGAATGTGTTCGGTTTGAGATTAAACAATTGGGCCACATTAAATTAGCATGAAGGGGGAAAATCATAAAACTTTTGGATGTATTTCATAGGGGTCACTCTGTTAGGTTAAGAATTATCCCAGGAGCAATGATTTTCTGCCACTCAAGATAAAAAACAACGTTAGAATTGCGCTAATTCCATGCAGTTATTTTAATCACTGGAGTAAATTCTACCAAAGGGCTAAATTGTAGTTGTACCCTCCCTCTGATCACAGAACGTCAGAGAGAAAAAAAAGGGAATTGAACAAAAATTGATGAATTTATAAGATCACAGAGAACCCCAGACTGGTTTGGGTTGAAAGGGACTTTAAAGCTCATCCTGTTCTCCCCCCTGCCACGGGCAGGGACACCTTCCACTGCCCCAGGTTGTTCCAAGCCCTGTCCAGCCTGGCACTGATATCCCTCCTCCTGGTCATGGCTGCACGAAGACCAAGGACAGGGCCCGGGTTTCCCTCATTTTTGGTCATCCTTCCATTCTGGAGTGGCTGAGGGTTCCCAGTCCCCTGCGGGTGGTTGCGTTTCCCTTGGAATCTGGGCCGGGCTGTAATTCTGAATAAATCCTTTTCAGATTAGGTTTGATGGGGACGTCTGATGTGGGCTGAGAACTGCCCCTGGTGATGCCCACGCGAGCACTGCTGCCTCCTGCCCCGGGGGCTCTGCCCATCCCAGCTGTGCCAGCCAGGAGCAGAGATCTCACAGGATCAGGGGATGCCCCGAGCTGGAGGGGACCCACAGGGGCCTCCTGTGCCCAGGCCAGTCACAGCTGGGACATTTCAGGAGGCTGGTAATGGGCTTGAGGGGCCCTTTCTGTTCTGGCTGCCTGCCCCCAGCCCAGCTCGGGGGCCGTGGCTGGAAGTTCTTGCCCAATTTGTGGCGAATGAGGAATAAGTGCAGTGCAATTTCCCCAGGTGCAGGCAGCCCCATCCCGGGGAGAACCATCATAAATGGGCCTTGTTAGCAGCTGGACAGAGAGGGAGAGGGCTCGGGGTGCAGGCCAGGCTCAGCTGATTGAGAGGCTTGGCTGTGGAGCATGGAAAGGGCTGTGGCTGTCCTTGCAGCTCTCTTTGACAGACAGAAGGTCTTCTCTTCCCAGGAGAGGTCTGTTGTGTTCCTCTGCCACTGCCTCTGTTTGCACTTGGGTTCTTGCTTCTGATTGCTTCCCTTTCTGTGGCAATTTTCACACAATTTCTCCATTTTGCACTTTTTCTGGAAAATAATGATCAGTCCCAGAGTCAGTGGTTTCCCAGATCCAAAGCAGGGTGCCTCTCCCTTGCCAAAGCTGAGGCTCTTCCCAAGATCTGTAAAATTCACAAAATTATTTTGTTTGGAAATGCATCGAGTCCCAGCTGTTCCCAATCCCCACCTTGTCCCCAGCCCAGAGCTCCCAGTGCCACCCCCAGGAATTCCTTGGGCACCTCCAGGGATGGGCAAAACTCCAAACCTCCCTGGGCACTTCCCAGGCACTTCCTGAGCACCCTTTCCATGGGGAAATTCCTGCTGCTGCCCACCCTGAGCCTGCCCAAGGCTGTTCCCTCTCCTCCTGTCCCTGTTCCCTGGGATCAGATCCCAAATCCCCCCAGTGCCCTCTCCTTTCCAGAGAATTTGACTGCAGTGCCCCCTTTGCTGCCCCTGAATCAGGAGCCTGAGCCCAGCTGAGCCCCCCAAAGGCTGGGTTTAATCTGGGCTTTGGCTTCTCCATCCTCAGGCACAGCTTCACACTCCCAACCCTCTGAAGTGAGGATGGGGAAGCACATAAAAGCTTCGGATTCCATTACTGTAAAATGTTTCAGGGAAGTGTTGAGCTAGGTAATTACCTTAATCCAGCTGCAATAGCTGGCCACAGTACACATTAGCTGAGCATCCAGAGTCAGATTTGAACACGCAGTCAACCCGAACAGAATTAGCTCGGCAAGAGTGGCCCCGATTCCTTAATTAGTTCTCGGTGACAAGAACATTTAATGTTTGCAAAAGTCAAGTGCAAATCCCACAAGTGACACCCTTTGGGGGGACTTCAGAGGGTGCCAAGAGCCTGGTGCTGGCCTGGGCAGCAGCAGGGGCTGCTCTCACTGCTCCCTCTCAGGGTCCCCTCAAACTTCTGCAGCCCCACAATAAAAAGTAATGGTATGGTTAACTTCATAGTAATAACCCATTGCCTTCAAAATACACATTTAACTCTAATTCTCATTGAGCTACACAGAAGCTGAAGATGTAATGGCCTTTCCCAGGCAGCTGACAGCACAGGTTAGTGCACTGTAATTGGCTCCCTTGGCTTATCTCGGGTTAATAAAGTAGATGGGATTCATGAAAAAGCACCGTGGTCACTTGGCAATTGTTTAATTCCTGTAATGCTATTTTTTGGGTTAGAAAATTATTGTTTTCCAGTAGTGTTAAATATTTATGCGATGCAATTGAGACACATGGCACGGGGCACGCTCCTGTTCAGCTCACAAATTAATAAGTTACTGAAAAAATGGAAATACAAAATATCATTTCAAGCGTAAAAGACAACTTCTCAGCCCACAGAACATCTGTGTCGCTGAGGTTTCGTGTTGCTGCAGAGGATGTGCAAATACCTCAGCCCAGCAGAGCTGATCACAACCTTGCTGTCACTCGGGCTGGCCCCTCTGTGCTGGGACAGACAGGTGGAAACTGAGAAACTGCCCTGGCTCCTCTGACACCTGGAAGAGAGAACAGCAGCACCAGGAATTGCCTCCACACGGGGCTGGAACCTGCCCTGGTGGAAGCTGTTGTGCCCTAGCAGCTGATGCTGCCCTGACACAGGGGAAGATTTCAAGAGTGCACCCTCTTTAAAAGAGAAAAAAATCCAACATCTCCTAGAACTGGATATTTGGAGCAAGACAGTCAATGTTACAGGCAGCAGAAAAAGGGAAATCTTCTAGGATGTGTGGAGGAGAATTAAGTTTCATTTGTATCATCTCCACTGTTCTTAGGGTTTTCCAGCTTTTTAGGTGAAACCCAGCCCAGGGCAGGATGGGCTGCTGGGTGAGGGGTGGTGGGGGTGGGACTGGGTTTGGGGTTGCAGCTGGGTTGGGTTTGGTTAGGACTGGGTGGAGTGGGGTTAAATTGGCTCAGGGTGGCTGGGGTGGGTTTTGGGCTGTGGGGTTGTGTGGGTTGCTGGACAGGGATGATGACAAGTCACGGGTTGGGAGGGGCTGTCCTGACCCTGCAGCAAAGCCAGGTTTGTGTGTCAGTCCCACCCGGGGCTGGTGCTGCTGCTCATGGGCAGCCCCAGCACAACCCAGGGCAGCCCCAGCACAACCCAGTACACCCCAGTACACCCCAGCACAATCCAGTACATCCCAGCACATCCCAGTAGACCCCAGCACAACCCAGCACATCCCAGCACTTCCCAGTACACCCCAGTACACCCCAGCACAATCCAGTACATCCCAGCACATCCCAGTAGACCCCAGCACAACCCAGCACATCCCAGCACTTCCCAGTACACCCCAGTACACCCCAGCACAATCCAGTACATCCCAGCACATCCC
>VZTR01020408.1:59929-68958 GCA_013400775.1 Chaetops frenatus | reverse complement strand
AGGGAAGGACTGGAGGCAGAGTGGCTGCATTAGCATGGAGATCTGATCCCAGCAGGATGCCTCCATCCCAGTGCAGAGCTGCACAAACACATCCTTGCTGCTTCTGGTGTTCCAACCAGCTCAGTCACTTTATTGCACACAATGAATTACACTGCACTACTTTATAAGAAGAGGGTTATAGGTTATAGCCATGGTTATGGCTCTCTGGAACACTCCTGCCTCGTGACAGAGTGCAGGGAGCCAGCTAAGTCTGCAAAAAAAACTTGCTGGAGGACAGCTCGTGTGCCACAAGCTCAAGTGCAGCCATTTCAGCAAGGGCCTGAACACTTTCCCAGCAGTGTTCCTCACAAGCTGACTGCTCCTATCACACCAGCTTAGCAGCTAAATATAAATTACAGAGGGATGCAAAGCTTGAGAGAGACATTTGACACCCAAGACTGCCTGGCCACTGGATCTCTCCTAGCTAGTGTTTCTTCACTTGCTAATCCCTCTTCCTGGGCAGAAGCAATTCTGACACTGGTGAATTGCAGGACTTGGGTTTATTTGCTTTCATTTGGCACGGTGCTTTGTGCCCAGCTCTTCTGCTCTTGGAGGTTACAACAGCTAAAGCAGGGATCACAATGAGATACAATCAGTCATCAGAATAAACAGCTCAGCTGCTTCAGGGGAGGCAAAGAGAAGAATGAATCTTACTAAGAGATTTGAAAGAGCATGATGAAGTGGCTTTACTTTAAGTGCTTCCAAAGGAAAGTTCCTGACCATCAGTCCTGGGGAATAAAGAGCTATGGGGTGCTCATGTTCATCCATGGACCCTCTGAGTTCGACATAAAACTAAAGGGACCCATAACTACCAGGTGGAACCCTTCTGTTCTCGTTCCTGCAGATATGGGTAATGAAGAGAAAGGCTTGGCTACCACCCAGACATCACAGGGCCCATCACCTCCCTGATGGAGAAAGCAGGGATCCTGAACCCACACCTATGAAAACCTACATTACCCCAATTCTTCTTCCTCCTCAAACATTCTCTCTCATTCAGCCTACACTAATTCAACAGTTTTGCCCAAGTGCTCCAAGAACAACTAACTTTATACTTTGAAACATTGCAGCATACAGATGTTTAAATCATACATTCAACATGCATATGCAGAACCAACCAGAAGCCAATAGTTTACAGGTCCTATATACCTTATTTTAAATTCTTCTGAAAGTGTAGTTAAAGATTCTTAGGGCAAAAATGACGACTAAAGTTCATGAACTGCACAGAAAATTGGCTGTGACACCATTTATTAAAAGTTATGATAACTAGAAGGTCCAAGTAAAAGGAGCAGATGCACTGTTTGCTAGGCTGTAGCTGTAGACAGAATTTTTGGTGCCAAGATCAAAAGAACAAGGTGTTGTTGTAAATGGCATTTTATTTTGATCCTATTATTCTATATGAGCTCGAGGAGAGATCAAAGGAAAAAGCACCCAGGTTTCACTATTAACACTTAACATAACTCCAGTTGGAAAATCCTTTCCAGATTGTTAGTGCAATTTAAAGGCCAGCACATTTTTGTTGCTCTGTTAGGTTAATACACCTGAAGGCATGGGTTTGATTCCTTGACCACCTTTTCCATTGTGGAAAATTGCTTCTGTTACATATAATTTCAGTTATTTTCATTTTAATGGCAGCAAAGACACCCTAGCTTTGGGGAATGCCCCGCTCTGGGTTGTACACTCTGTCCTGGAGAGCCAGGCTGCCCTGAAGTGGTGACAATATATTAATGACTGTGCACGACAGTCAGGAAATTCAACACCATTGGAGTGAAGTACTAAAGTGTGGTTCAGCCCCTGCCAAAGCATACCAGCTTCCACTCAGAATGTAAACAAACCTAATGGGCCTTTCAAATATCTAAAAGTTCCTCCTGATAGCTGGCAAGAATAAATGTGCTTTAATACGTTGTATTGCTTATTATGACATTATCCAGGACTACTAATATTAATTAATGGTTCTATTGCTGCTTTTAGCAACCAGTGGTGTTGCATAAAGAAAAAATAATAACATATTCTATTTCCTACAAAGCTGAAGTATGCTAAAAGATTTTAATATTCATGCTTGGAGTGGAAGCTTCTAACTGATGATTCAGTAATTTAGGGCAGATATTTAAGCATTTCAATTCCACTGAATTTCTTTGACTTTGATTTCTAAGAGTGCAGAAATCTGCTAATGCACAGACATTACCTGTCAAACTAACTTTGGAAAAATCAGCAATCAAGGAAAAAAAGAAGTGCATATGTCCATCCCTGCCTCACCACCCCCTCCTCACTTGCTATAAAAGCACTTGTGTTAAAAAGTCATCCCAAAGTTTATTTTAAATGCCAAAAAGTGGGCATTAATCCCACAGGAGCTGGCTCAGCTACAGCCCACCATCTTGAATATAGTCATTTTATCCAATTCTGTTCCAAGGAGGGGGTTTGGGGTGGTTGTTTTGGGGTTGGGCTTTATTTTTGACTTAATAATAGCAAATTGTGAGGGGTGAGGAGGTGGAAATGACTTTGGGAACTCGCACAGACAATACTAAATACTCACAGGTGAGCTGTGGCCTGGAGTGAACATGACAATTACGGGTTAAACGAGATAAAACCATGTCATGCACAGTCAGAACATATTCATGTTACACACAGCAGCCAGCTGGCTATAAATCCAAGAAGTAAGCTGGAAAGCTTTGGAGTTTAAATGAATGAACACAGAGATAAAGGGAAGAACAGTGGTTTGTCGCCATATGAATGGCTTTTAACTGAAAAGAGTGGATTGCTTTCACAAGGGTTTGCCAAAACAGCAACCTCACTGAGATGAGGAAAAGAATAAGTAGGATGATTGGGACATTCCATATATTTATATTTTCTATTTTGTTTTGAGGCAGAGAAGTCTGATTCAGCGTGCCTGAACAATTATGACGTGGCTTTACATACAGGTGTTCCAGTGAATGGGGACACAAGTTCTTTGACAATACCTCTGCAGCTGATGATCCATAAGCAGGATTAATCTATTAATTCATTCCAGATTCAAATCACATAAGCTGAGCTGTGGGAAGCAATTGACTACTTTTCTTTCCACATTTCCAGCTCCAAGTAATGTAGGCTATAGCCTTCTGTAGTCTATGGTCATCAACCTCACCTGTGCACAGATTCACCAACACCTTCCTGGCAGGCACAGAGGGGAAGAAAGGACTTTTTGAGACCTTCTTATCATTTTACCAAATAAAGATGACTAGTAGAACCTGCTGGATTCTAAACCCAAGAAATGCCCTAGTAGGTTTTCATAAATGGATAAGCCTGACTGACTTGGGGTTGTCCTGTGCAGGGCCAGTAGCTGGACTTCAATGACCCTTGTGGGTCCTTTCCAACTCAGGATATTAATCTCTGACTTTCTAGAAGTCTAATTACCCCACTTGAACTTTTTTTCATCTTAGCAAGATAAACTCTTGCTCTTTCTCCACCTAAGGCAGATGTAATTCCCTTATGAATCCAAAAACAGAGCTTTGGCTCTTACTAACTTAAATATGAGCTAAGCTTTAAAGGCATAAAGTAACTTCACAACTTCACACTCATAATCTCTATTCATATTCATTCATATGTTATATAAATTATACGTGTGTATATATATATATATATGTTTTTACAAAACTTTCTGATGTTTAAAAGAGGCTGTAAGCTCCTGGGTTTGATGTACTCCCTGTTGACAGAATCAGATGCAAACTGTAGGAAGGCTGATAACAGCTTTGCTCCCCAAAACTTTTCTCCTGTGTCTCTAAACTGACTGAAAGGGAACTGAGAGGGGAAAGAACAAAGATTTGCTGTTCTTTACAGTCACGCAACGAAAGTGTAGGTTAAGCACAGGAAGTATTTGCAGATTCCAGATATTCTGTGGACCTTTGTTGCTTTTCCTTGCATTCAGATCTAATCTGAGCCCCTGCACAGAGCTGGACTTTCATGTTCTGAGGTCCTTCACTAATAGAAAACCCAACCCACTGTGACACTCAGGGCAAAGTGGACTCAAGAATTTCTGCTCTATGTAGGCATTTTTTCATGTTAATGCATTAAGGAAAAAATGCTTTACCAAGAATAAAATCATACAAATGAATAAATTAATAAACAAATTTAATTATATTCTCATGGTATACCAAGCCTCCAGACTGAAAAGATATCTTTTAGAAAAAGTTTGAATAGACAGTTTGATGTACCACATCAAATATAACAACATCGTGTGATCTTTAAGCCTCAGGGGTTTAAAAATACTAAGTGTTTCTTTTTTGTTCTGATACCAAATATGTCTATACCTCCAACTGATTCAAGTCACCACTAATAACCACTGGGATATTTTTAGGAGGCCCTTCAAACAGAAGGGTGGTATTTTCACTACAATTTTGAACAAGCAATAAATTGTGTTTGGTTCTTTAGCTTCAATCAAGCATCAATTTTGGATTATTTGTCTGAAGTCAGAATTCTTAAAATATGCCTTTTTTTTTTTTTTTTTTAAAGAAGCAATTTCTGTGGGGGAAAAAAAATCCTCTCCACAATTTGAGTGCAATCAGCTCTTCTAATATTACTGGCACTGATTTGAAGGTAAGATTCATGATCAGATATATTTAAAGAGGGCTGTATGATTAATTTAAGAGGTGCCCCATCAGTATTTTCACATGAATAAGCATAAAGAACATTGTTTTACTTTCATTATGCTGCTGTATCACTTTTGATTCTCACAATCTTGTTTGTACTAATACCATTCTGCATTTTGCAGGACAATGGCTCATAGCAGGATGGGCAACTCAAATTTGTCAATCAGTGAGATCTGGCATTCAAAATAATTATGAATATGAATAGGGAAATATCTGGCTGTCAAATATTCATAAGATTTTATGCCAAAAAAAATTGTTAGGGAATTTTCAGCTATCACAAGAGCATCCAGCTAATTCTTGATGGATCATCAGTACCTTTGGGTGCTTTCTGGAAGCAGGTTCCTCCTTCTCCTTTACTGTTCTTTGTGAAGAAAATGGAAGATGAAACTCTCACCAGAAAATGAGAAAAACATTAAGCTCTAAGTCCCTCAGATTTTGGTAAACAGTGAAATCACTGGAAATCTCAGGTTCTGCATATGAATTAGAGGAGAATAATGGGACTGAGCAAAAAGTAATGGACTGCGTTCATCAATATGTGCCTTTTATGTAAACTAGACTGTTAATTGAAAACCCATTTTCAGAGTCTCTTAAGAGGCAATCACCTTAAAATTAATCAAAGTCCTGTTTTGTTGGGGTTTTTTTAATAGGGTTTGTGCTCCTTTGGATGCTCAGAAAATTGCTTGGAGCAGAGACTGGAGCCAGAGGCTTTGGGGTTCATGCCTGAGCCCATTTTTCTGGGACTGGGAGGCTCAGTCTGCAGAAAAATAGGCTCAGGGGGACCTTCTGGCTCTCCACAACTCCCTGACAGGAGGGGGCAGCCAGGTGAGGGTCAGGCTCTGCTCCCAAGTGAAATGTGAAAGGATGAGAGGAGTTGTATCAGGGGACATTTGGGTTGGATATTTGGGAAAATTTCTTCACTGAAAAGGAGCCCACCAATCACTGCCGTAAGTCACAGTCCCCAAAACAACAGAATTTCAGCCTCCTTTTCCATCTGGTCATCACCACGCCCTTAATTTTCAATCATTCTTTTCCCATTTAGCCATGGCTTTCCCTGTTTTCCATCTCTACTCAAGCTCCCCCTGTGAGGCACACAACACAAAGTCTTCATGAACAATTTAGGGTGGTTTTTTTATATATACCTCTCCTTAAAATATTCCTTAACTTATTTCTTCAGTGCCTAGCAGTGACTCATTAAAAAAATAACCTTGTAGTAATAACAGAGTGATAGATATCAAAGGTGAAAATTTGCCATTATTTTGCACTCCAGCAGCCTGAACACATCTTCAAACAGCATAGAGAGGAAAGGGCTGTGTTTGTCTACAGATGTATTTTCTTAACACTTTTTTTCATCAATTTACTTCAGCAAGAATGACCAGCTTAAATTTTTCAGTGTCTTCAAGGACCTTATTTCATGAATTTGTATAAAAGGCAGAAAAGTATATATAAATGTTTTAAAAGCAGCCAGGAGTTTTTGTGAAAACAGTGCCATTAGATTTAAAATACCAAATACTCAAATTACTTCTGACACATTTGATCTAAGTCACTTTTGAATTTGCACCTACAAACAATAAAAAACACTGGTTCTGAAGGAGACTGATTATTTCCTTTGCAACATTTTACCACAGAGAAGTTATTCTCTCTTTCCCCCAGATCTGACAACCATTCAAATACCCTGGGTTTGTTGCACACTAAAGTAGAAATATGATCTCTACTTGGAAACTCCCCTCAAAAATAGTTTCTTCTGTCAATTCTCAGTAACTGCCTTCAATAACAAGCATGACTATTGAACTCTGAAAGTATCAATGTTCTGCCATCTTCCTGAGCTTACACATCCCAGCTGCAGGGAATAAAGATGCTGAAAGACCGCGATCCCTCCCCATCGTCTGGATGTTTATCATAACCCTTTGTGATATTTAACTGGCACTGCTTTCTGCTCCTTCACTTCCAAAGGGATGACTCACAGACTCAGTTCTTCCAGGAACCAGCCACTCGAGCTGTTCTCTGCACTTCCTTCAGCTCTTCCTCAACTGCAGCCAGCCCTTTGATTGACCCCGCCTTTAATAAATGATTCACTGGAGAGTCTCAGCTAAAATGTGTACAAAGCCTCCTGGGAATGACTATCCAACACCTAAACCCCAGATTTATGACAGAGACCCAGAGCCTGTGGGAAGTCACATTTCTTCACTTTCTTATTCCATAATAATACAACATGTTTTCTGTAGACTGCTCTGAGTTATACAAAGGATGTTAATCACAGATTTATGCAAAATTAGATAGTATATGGCAGGTACTTATTATACTTCAACTTGCAGAAAATCTTAAGTTACAACTTGCAGAAAACTAGATAAGCAAGACACCAGTTCACTAAAAGACACCTTGAGTTTGCTAATGACGAACTTATACTCAGATGCTTAGAGTGGACAGTGTAAGAATTCACTTCTTGAGTTAACTTCATCAAGGAAAAGAAAAAAAACAAACAATGAAAAGTTGGAAATTCAGTGCCGTGGAGTCAATAGGAACACAGAATTTTTGTATCTGTGGAAAGGGCTGAAGTTACATCCAAGGAAAATGCAACAAATCAAAGAATCTTCAAACCAGACAAATAATCCTGAAAACAGAAAACCACCTTGGAGTATTTTTCCGGAATTTCCAAACCACATTTGGTTTCAATGATGTTATAGGGCTGAATGACTCTGTGATTCACCCATGCAAGCTGTGACATCAGTTAGAAGTGGCTTTGGTGCCAGCACTAAGGACCACCATCTAATGGCCAAGAGATGCCGGAAAAGCCTCCTTGTCCCTCCACCTCCAGTTTATCACCTACTGCTATTTTCAGCAGTCCCTGGGCTTCTCTGTCCCGAAAAGGTGTTTTTTTTGCCCTAATGCCAAGACCAGTGGTACCTGATCTACTTCTGAGGCTTCCTGATTTTACTGCAGCACAACCAACAGCAACAGTAAAACACATTTTTTACAGAGCAACACATTAAAAAAAAATAAATCTTTTTTTTTCCTAATAAAAGGTTTCTCTTAGGTATAGTGATTACAAAGAGTACTAGATACTATTTTTAATATTCTGGGAATGTAGTTCTTTAACTCAAAATAGCCTCAGAATTATTTGCCACTAGCTACACAATACAGCTCAGAACCTGTGTCTAACTTTGAAATGTGGTATTTCTATCTTGAGTTTTACAATACGCTAAACAGTCTAAGTACCTTTCCACAGGAAGTAATGTAGAGTTATTTGCAGATTCAGTAATGGAACCATCAAGCCAAAGGTCTTCCATTTCTGCCGTTCCCTAGTTCTCCTGAAATAATAAAAATTCACCAAGACAGCAGCAAGAAAGCAAGTGGACACTTCTCCACAGCGTCTCAACAATAAACAGCAGAATTGTGACACTCCACCGGAATGTTCCAAACCTAAATTGAATGGCAGCATGATTGCTGTGGTTCCAGTTATGTTAATTAGGCTGGATTCATGGTTCATTGAGGCTGCAATTATGCTGCAAAGAAATGCTGCAAGCATCCCATCCTCCTGCAGTCTGCTGAGTGTGCTCCCATTCCTCTTGGGGCAAAATAGACTTTCTGAAGGGATTATACACTGGAGTCACATTTGCACTTAGACCACATGCTTGGTGAAGATGCAATTAGATGACCACGTTTTGCAACTTTCTTCTTTTCCAGATTTAATAGGAAAAATAGCTTTCCAAGTTTCTTGGCCATTTTTAAAGCATGCTTTACTTTGCCAATTTGCATACTAAGCATACAAATTATAAGCCTTATTAGCCCCATTTCAACCGTAGGGTAAGTGAAAAAGGGGAATAGTTTTGCCCAAAGTTATGCAGCTCTTCAGTGGAAAGAGAACTGAAGTAGTTCCCATCTTCTTACAGTTAATGGTTGGACTCAAAGACCTTGGCAGGCTTTTCCAAACTAAATGTTTCCATGATTCTTTTAATGACATTTCCCATCTTACTACTGTGGATAGGACACACCCCACACCCAAAATGCAAAACCTTCTGCTGAGAAAGTTATTTAAAAAGGATGGGCAAATGGGCACTATAGTCTCAAACAACTGGGAGAAGACACAGGATGAGTCAAATTTGTTGGTCTGCAAAGAGAAGGAAATAGTTTAACATGGTAGCAGCTGCTTCACTGAATGGGAAAGGTGTGCTGGCCCTCAAACAGAAGTTTTTAAACTATCTGGTTTTTACTAGGTTGAAGAGGCAGCAACAGAGAAAGATGATTTTTCAAGCAAGTAACCAGCCTGGGTTCTTTTAGGAATGTATCTACTTTTTAAACCAGTCTCTTGAGAGAAACACATTTTCCAGTGCTTTTCTTCTCTAAGAAGGATGATGTGGGATCAGGTGTCTAAAC
>VZTR01020408.1:27429-54929 GCA_013400775.1 Chaetops frenatus | reverse complement strand
ATGAGCTTCTTTTAAGTTTCAAACCTCTACCACTGAAAAACATCCTACTACTGTGTATTCAAGAGTACTTTTCTCATCAGCTGTACTTCTCATCCTTTCCACTAGTTGTATTTTTTTTAATGGAGCTCTGGTTTAAACCAGACCTACAAATAACTCACTGCTCTTGGTCATTCTCTCTTTAATAACCACTGAAATTTTGCATAATCAGTTTTGATACACATAGTTATAAAACATTCTCCTTGTGATGGTTCAGACAGCAGTTTTCATACATATTTGAGAACTCTGACACCATCTTGCTACAATGACAGAGTGGCATTCCACCTTCAAAGGTAGTTCCAGAGGCAAATCACACACATAAGAAAATCAAAACAAATACACCAACACCTCATGGAGGAACAGGAATGCTACAAAAAATAATCTAAATCTCTAAAAGCAACACCTCCATGCAGCTTACCTTTAAAACTCTAATCTGTAAATGGTCAAAGTTTTCTTTTAAAAGTTAAAGGTGTACAGAAAATTAAAAAAAATAAGTGAGGGGTTTTTTCTTTTTAATTGTGTCTAATGTAGAGCATGCCTGGATTGTGCTTCTTCACATCAGAAATTCAGGTCTTGTCTGTCCTAGGAGGATGCATGGTGACTGGGGAGCTGGAGTGAAATGACCACGTTATCACAAGGAAAAAGAATGTGAAAACTCAGTAACTGAGTGCAGAGCTGCTCTTTGGTGAGGTTTGCATTACTAACCACTGTTGATCTTGTTCAGCTAATAAATAAGAACAAGTCAGATGATATTTTGCCTCTCTGTCTCAATAACCCCTTACAGTCTAAGTGTAGGAGATGAAAATGCACATGCTTTAACACACACTGGTCTTCCCTGGGTGCGTTTGGGTGAGACTTGCCTAAACATTCTACAATCTTCAAGATTAAACAAAGCAGTGAAAATATGAAAATGAAATTAGTATCATAAAACAAAAAACTTTTCTCCAAGTTTCTTTTATGCATCGCAGGGCAACAGAAATCACAGACCTTGTGTGAAAAAGAAATCACGTTTTTTTTCTGCTGGCTCTTTTTCAAGTCTCCTTTCACATTTGAGGTACAATCCTCCTGTAAGGAGGATTTTTTGACTGAGTGCCTTAAAAGAGGACCCTCATTTACCTATTATTCAATACTGATTTAAATTACTAGGTTTCTTAAGTTTCTGACCTCCTGTATTTTATGATGTATTTAAAACACTTTGACTCTTATGAACCATTTAATTAACTAGATAATAACTGCACATTTGTCCTACTTGCCATTCACCAAAGTTAAGTTTCAATATTACTTCTGAAACTATCCTGCATGCCTGTCATTCACCAGCTTTTATTTCAAATTATAGAGAGGAAAAAATTGTCCTTGATTATTTCTACCATACTGATGACACCAACACACGGCATTGGAAAAACTGAGGGACAAAATTGCCATTTTTAGGTCTATGGATAGTGGTTCATGGCTGGAAGAAGAAACCAGATTCTTAGACTATATAAATTGATACAATTGGTTTACAGAGGACTGCAGATTTTTAGGTCAGATGAAGATCTGGTGCACAAACCACGGTTGCTCAAAGAAACCATTCAGAAACAATCTCTGTGCCTTCTGCACCCAAACACCTCACAGGGAACAGATCCCAACCGTGAGGAAAGAAAGATCTCTGAGCTGTATAAAAAATGAAAAATCTCTGTGTTCAGCTCAATATTATACTGTTATTTTGGTTACAAGATTTATGGCACACTTGCTACCCAACTAAGGCAACTCACAAATGCTGCATCTACTTGACAATTTAGCTTCATCAATAAAATAGAGTCTCTGTCAGAATCAGATGCTTATTTTTCAGCATTAAGGAATCCATGTCATAGTTAAAACACTTTCATGTGTTTAATGGACTCACCCCAATTGTACTGGAAGGCTCTTCAGGTCTGCATTATAAATGGCTCATTCTCTGGTTGCATTTTAAAAACTTGAAAAAATAAATGCTTGCTGGACAAAGTAGCGGCCACAACACAGACCTTTATTTGGAGAACACGACAGCCTCCCTGAGACTGACCTGAGCAGGATCCTGGTGTAGGAGCACCAACATGGGTTGAAAAATGTCTCTGTGTGGCTGGGGTTTTAACAGAAATTTAGGATTCCTATGGAAGGCACAAAATACATATGTTGCTACCACGTGAATTGATGTAACAGAGGAATTAAGGGACTAACAGAAGGATTCCTTTCTTTTTAACCACTTTGCTGATAAACCTGCCTAAATAATCGACTTTGGTACTGTCTCAGACACTATGGCTCAATTCTTTCGAACTATCTCAACAGCCCATGTATTTGAGGAGTCTCTTCCATGACCATGAGCTCCTAATTAGAGGCGGAAAGGAAAAAATAAACTCTAAGACTGTCTCAAAAATTCAGTCTTTGGCCTAGACTGCCCCAGAAATAGGTCCCACTTGAAATGTGAAAATCTTGACAGTTAGTAAATAAAACAACTGAGCACACTGAGTTCCAACAAGCTCAAGAGTGTGTGTACACACAGGCATGCATGAGCACACATGTGTAAAGGACTTTTGCTCAATCCTTCGTAGGAAACCAGCTGATGACAAATACTCATACTCTATTTAGAAATGTGGTTTCATAGTTCAGTCCTCTGGGGCTTGAGAACTTCGCTCATCACGTCTCTGGGGCATTACACAGTAATCTCTGAAAAACTGCTTCTAGATTAGCTCTGAGGATATTTCTGATGATTAAAGGCTCTGAGGATCTTTATGGTTCACGTGGCTTGATGAAAACCAGCACCTCCCAGTCAGACATGGAAGGTCCAGCACCCTGGGAGGGGACAGGAACCCTAGAAAGCAGACAGCAGCAGTGTAAATCTGCCAGAATATCTCAAAGGCAGAAAAACTCACAACCACATCTTTCCACAGGCAGGTTCAAACAGCCCTCTTAGTTTCCATCACAAGGCAAGCTCTTACTTCCTACATCCCAATCTTACATTGCTGCCTCATGGTGTATTTGTAGCACATGCTACCATTAATAGTGGCAGTACGTAGGCAGCTCTGAGGACATCCCCATCAACATCAACAATCCCAGAGCCTTCAATCTCACTCAATTCCTCATTTATCTCCTCCCTCAGCCAGAAGAACTCTCTATGACCTGCAGCATCTCTGCATCCTCACTGCTGCCCTGCTGTAAAGGTGGTGACTAAAGAGAGGTCACAGCACAAACTCTGGCAGAGGAACAGCTGGCCAGGAGGCAAATGACAGAGAAATGTTTCAGGCTGTCATGGTGCTTTTTTGGTTTCTCCAATTAATACTATAAAATGCACAGAATTATACAACTAAAGTGTATTAACCAAAGAAACTGCTCCCTGCTGGAAAGTTCTGATAAATAATGTAACTTAGGATCACCACATGGTCTGGGTTGGAAGGGACATTTAAGTTCATCTTGTTACACCCTTAGAATTCCTTCCTAAGACCTAATATAAATCTGCCTCCTTCATCTTAAGGCTATTCCCCCTCGTAGGCATAACTTAGGCATAATTGTTGCACCAACATCCCACAGAAAGTGACAATTTTGTTCTGCTGATAAATGCTGCTATGACTATTATTCTAAAAGCTGTGCAATTTAATTATGAGTTCAGATCAATTAGAGGTGGAGGACATCAACTCTGCTTTCTAACCAGTGCAATACTCCACCCCAGGGGAGTTTTCTATACATTTAATAGTAGATTTACTTGGTATTTTACAAATAGACACCAAAAACTTCAGAAAAATTATGCTGTTCATCCTGTTTATACTGATGTTTCTTCTGTCACATGCCACAGAAATATTTTGACAAATAAAAGAATATTTTAGAAAGATGAATAAAAGCAATGAACTACAAAATGGTCTTGTTTATGAGAACATCAACATATTACCCTCATTCTTTTGAATGAGAAAAAAAAACAGATCTGTCAGGTTAAGAAAATGATCTTCACATTGACAGGAAAATAGATGTAGATGATTGAAAATTTGAAATTTATTAGCATTTCATTTCCCCTATATTAAAAAATAAACCTCAGCACAGCAAAGTTTCTACAGAATAAAAAACCCTTGATGGCTATGAGAAGACAGGCAATGAAGAGAAGACTGATGATACAGCTGCCTGCTTCCCCAAAAATGAGTGAACACCTAAAAACCTTCATGATTTATTATGCACATAGCTGGGGCTCTGGGAGAGAATGGAGATACTGCCTCCAGCACATCTCATTAATAGGTTAAATTCTGTTGTTAAAATTGTTTATGTGTTTCACCTCTTTCCAACCAGCTGAACAATGCCCTGTTAGAGCACAGAGTTAGAAGTGCGTGGTTTCGAGTCTGAGACAATCCTTGACAAGCACATTTGAACTTAACATGAACCTGGATGCAATTTAAAAGAAGCCAGGGGATGAGGTGACAATAGAAAGGTTGTTATGGGAAGCACAGGAACAGCACTGCTGAGAGAGGATACAACCCCACCTTCCCACTTAAGAATCAGATACAAAAGAACCATCAAAACTAACACGGGAAGAGCTGTGACAGGAACCACTTCATATCACATTCCATGGGTAGATGATACAAATCCCATGCCTGCAAAGCACTAAAATGCACAGGCAAATTCAGTAAGATCAAACATTTTTTTCCACACTGTCCAAAGCCATTCTAACATTATCCTGAGCATTAGACCATTCATGGTAAAGGTGCTGATTATGCTTTTTGACACTGGAAGCTCCCCAAGAGGAGGTTCAAAGGTCATTTATCAGCAATATAACCAAATGCTACCNCTTTTGTACAAGCTGGTATTCAAAAGTAAAAGCTTAAAATATACGGAGGGTGTTATACTGGATGCCAGATTTCTGCACCTGGGTTTGATTCCTGACCATAAGTGGTTGTACATGGAAAATCAATTCCAAGTTTAATTGTCGGTGTATAGTCATATCAGTGACACTATCACTGAAATTATGGATACATGATTTTAAGAAATTTTTAAGAAATAAAATCATTTACTGGCAGATCATCAGGCACCAAAGAAATACAAGTTTAACCAATACACTGATTAACATTTCCAGCATAATAAATGTGTACACGAGCCTGTATTAAGATCTGCCTGCAGATTCCCAGGTATCTCCTTATGCTATGCTTTTATTTAAAAATATTTCCAATATTCTCCTTTCCAGCAGCTTTGCTTCCCCTTTAGACACTGCCCAGCCTCATGTGACTTCAGCAGTGACAGGACTGGTTCCCCCATATTCCCATGTGCAATGATTCCTGATGTTTTAGCTGATGTTTACATCTGTATTAACTTTATACATTTAGAAATTAATAAAGTGCATCTCCTCACCCCTCATATAGCAATCCAGACATGTAAAAAGAATTGCAGAATTATATTTATGGGTACACACTGAGTCTTGATAACTAAAATAACTAATTGTTCCCAATAATTTCTTCTGGTATGCAGCAGTATTACTTTTTGTAATCCACTTTATTCATCTGCAGTAATTCATCCCACTCAGAAGACCAGGACTTAAAAATAATATTTAAACAAGGTTGAGGATAACAACTAAAAGGTGCCCACAAGAGACATATTTAAATGCCTACTAAATATATTTACCTAAGTCAACAGCGAAGTTTTATTTGGCAATTCTGCATTTTAAAGCTATTGTCTCAATTAGGCCAAAAAGGAAGATACTGCTTATGACTGCAAGTCTCTGCCTGCATTCATTTATTGTTCAGTTCACAGTCTCTGAATACAACACAATCCTCCAACGGAGTCAGCTTTCATAATTCAGCAGTACAAAGTCTGCAAACACATGTAACCTAGATCCATATTTCACAGTGACAGCATATGATAGCAGAATGTGAAGTATTAATGCTAGTGTCACTACAGTCCTACACTCTACTGCACTTTAAGAGAAAGCAGCTGCTGAGATGAAATGTGTGCCAACTGTCTGAAGACAGAAACATAAGAAACATTCCTTCTGTTACAAAGGGAGAGACACACACAAACAGACTTTCTTTTAGACTCAACAAGCACAAAGTTTCTTACTTTCACCTTTTACGTTTCTATTTCAGAAGCGCTCACGCGCACTGTGACAGGAACGTGCCTGGGTGGGAGTCCCAGCCTGGGCATGGAGCAGCTCCCGAGCCACAGCAGGGTTGGGTCAGGGTGATGCATCAGTACAGGGAACTGCTGGAATGGTGACACCAGTCTGGCACAATTCTCCAAAATCAGTTACAGAACCATGGAATCACTGAGTCATTTAGGTCGGAAAAGCCCTCTACGGTCACCGAGTCCAACCACTCCCCCAGCAATGCCAAAGCCACCCATGCCCCACTTGGCTTTTAAATCCCTCCAGGGATGATGACTCCACCACTGCCCTGGGCAGCTGTGCCAGGGCTGGACAGCCCTTTTGGTGAATAAATTTTTCCTAATATCCAACCCAAACCTTCCCTGGTGCAACTTGAGGCCATTTCCTCTCATCCTGTCACTTATTACCTGAGGGAAGAGCCTGACCCCCACCTGGCTTCACCCTCCTGTCAGGGAGTTGTAGAGAGCAATAAAGTCTTCCCTGAGCCTCCTTTTCTCCTGGCTGAGCACCCCTAGCTCCCTCAGCCACTCCTCATATATCCAAGAAAACCCAATTCCCACCAAGTTCCTGATGAGATATGAAATATAAACATCCAGAATGCTGGTTAGAGATGCCTTAGGACCTCCCAGGAATGCTACAGCAGCTTTTCAATAACCAAAGCAGTGAAACAGTCTCCTGCCTGCAAACACCTTTGTCTTCACCCATCCTTGTGTTGTGCACCTGCTACTGAGAGCCTTCTTAATTGGACTAAGGGACATGCTACAGAATTGTAAATTGGATTAATAAGGTGCATTTTTTTAATCCGTTCTCTACATAGAGAGCAGTAGAGAACCTGCTCTTCTTGATTTCTGTCTAGTCCTGGAGCAACATCACCAAATGATCTCCCACATAGTGTATCACCACCTTTTATGCCCAGCACTACAATAAGAGTGTGACATAATCTGAAACGTTCGGCCGTAATTCACTTAAAAACTACTACAACCTCATTGACCTCCTTATCAAACAATTTATTGTGCATTTACAGACTGGACAATGAAATAGAGGAGGTAAGGTATTAATGGTGACACTATTTGGCAAGCTCATAGCACAGTTCATTCAAAAGGCAATTTTAAAATTGAATGAAGAGGTTTGACTAGGCAATAAAAACAGCCACAATGCCAGTGAACAGTACTTAGGAGGAAAGCCTCTAATTATCCTATTTATAAATCAACAGCAATTTTACTGATGACTTCTTCTGAAACTTGATTAAAATAACTTCAAAAAATTAAAAAATAATCAGATCATATTTATTTTATTAAATTACGATTTTAAAGCGTTATTGATTGCCTTCATAAATGAAAATGATAAAAACTTGAGGACAAGAATGAGACAACATTTTTTAAGAGAAACATTTGTACAACACACTGCAACATAATTATAGTGCTGCCCTTGGGGAAGGGGATTTTATTTTATAATGAGAATGTTTACACTGTTATGGGGTTCAATCTATCTGGGAGGGAAGGTTAAACTTCTTTCCATTAAAGACAGGCTTATAATGAAAAGCTCTGAAAGGAGAATGGAGTCTAATATAGGAGATGTAATGGCCTATTAAATGATTCACACACACAAAATGAATCAAATTCATTGTATCTTACTGCTCTTTTATGACAAAATTGTTGAAAAAATAAAACTATTGTCAAGATAATTGCATATTACATATACTGTATTACTGTAACTACTATTCTTATTGGGTGACCCAGAGTCTACATTTTAGGGACATTAATAGGACATTACATTTTAAATACTTTATAGTATTGGAATGTTGCACAGAAATCCCACTTTCACTCTGAAGGCAAAAATCAATTCAGACTTAAAGTCATGCTGCAATTCTGCATCATTCTTTTTCAATTAAGTTTTTGCATACATTCTTTATGATGTCATTTCTACATTCCTGCAACAGATGTTTGTTTATATCCCAATTTACCCAAACGCTGCCGTACTAGTCCCTGAACGTAACCTCTACAACCAGCTTGTGTTTCCAAAAACACAGTACAAGAAATGTTTCCTTAAACTTATCCCCTCAGTTTACTGGTAAAAATCACACAGTAATGGACATTGTTCTTACAGGAGCTTGAATGTATCAAAAGTAGCATAAAAAATTAAATAAAAGTCATGGTACACCTCTAAAAAAATAATATATAAGCAGGTTGAAAAGTAGGAAATGTTTGGAATTTGCATGAAGGGTTTATAATTTTACATGAGAGCTATAATGCAATATTTTGGCCTACTACTAAGAGCTCTGCAATAATAGTAACTGCTCATTAAGGAGCTGGTCTTGCAAGCACACAGGCAGACTGAGAAAATCTACATGACTGCAGTTAGTCACCTACGGAACTGTCCATATGTGCTCAAGCACACATTTTAAGCATCAGAAACTCTGGGTTATTATCTTTTTGCAAATAAATGCTGGAAAGTACCAGGATATACCTGGTGTTATCATAATGCAAGTGAAAGCACACATAATACAGGACTGAGAACATTTTGGGCCCTTTTACCCAGTAAATAAAAACACAATCAGCAGTGTTCAGAGCACTCACTGTTCCAGAGTAATGGACAAAACCTGGGATACCACAAACTGTAAAAACTTCAAATTTCAAAAGTCTATAGAAGCCTTTGCAGGTATTCCAAGACCTTTTAAATACCTCAGAATCTCAAATAATTTCAACTTAGCTGATAAAAAATAAGCCAGAAATTCTAAAGTCACCTGATGACATTTAGATTTCTCAAGTGAGGACAACCTTGCAGAAGTAGGTCCTTGTATTTTAATGAATAAAGGACTTTGTTAGGCATTTGAAGGTTCACATCCTTTTCCATGCCTTTTTCAATATTAAGAATACTTCAACATATTTGTTGTTATTTATGATATAGGGGGGAAGTTTAATTTCTTCTATCCAGCTTCGTTGGAGAACCTGCTCAGTGAGGGTGAAAAGTCCAAGAATTCTCACCTACAACTGGCTATGGAAATAGGTACATTTTAAACACTTCCTAGGCTAACCAAACTCAAGGGATTTTTAAAATATAATTTAAAGCCAGTCTAAAATTTGACCCTATTTCACAGCATAAAGCTATTTCTTAAAGCTTTTAACATAGAAAATTGAGGCCAGATAAAAAATTCAAAAATACTCGAATTACAGGAAGGTAGGTGGAGATTTTCAGTTTTGTGTTCCTATTAATAGAATTCAAAGTAACACAATCTAGATTTTATAATTTGAAGTGAGATTATTTCTCCTGCAGTATACATCCTCCTCCAGAAGGGAAGTCCCAGTTCCTAAGCACCAATCAAATGCTATTAAATATAATTGCAATAAAGCAAATTAATCATTCACATCTCAAGGAAGCCATCATAGGAATGAAAGAAATTAAAGCAGAGTGTTTGCAGAAAGAAAAGTTGTGGAATAAATAGCAATTGAGCAACCTAGTCTAGTGGAAGGTGTCTCTGCCCACAGCAGGGGAATGAAATGAGATGATTTTTTAAGTGCATTTCAACCCAAACAATCCTGTGATTCTATGAATTCACTTACCCTGATTATAAAGATAAGATACTTTGATGAGAATGAAGTTCTACCCATGAACAAGATTCTTCTATTAAAATTAACTAAGTAACCATCCACAAGTATGTGATACATAAAGAGATGGAGAAATTTCCCATGTAGAAGGTAGCAAAACATTAATGAAAAATGGCACAAATTTGAAGACAAAATTCAGTTATTTTCCAAACGTTCCATTGGGACAGAAGTGGGAAGCCTGAAAGATTCAATAGAGAGAGAACATGCAATAGAGAAATCAGCCCAATAAATAACTGGGCTCCAAATTTACCATGGACACTCCAGGACAGTTTCTAGTGGTGATTAATGTTAGACAATGTAGATTGGCTTGGAAGGATGCTCTGAACAGTTTCCCATTGCAAGACTACAGGCCTCAGCTACTCATCTTGGAGTGAAATAATGCCAATAACACACATTATCCAGCAGATGCTTTTCAACTGAGTTATTCAGGACTATGTGTATATGGGATGAACACTCATTCAACAACCTCTAGCAGAGAAGGCTCATCAAGTCAGCCATTTATTTTCTCCTTCTCCTCGTATCTGCTTCCAGAACCTTCCTTCTCTCTTTATTACAACTACATTACCTCTATTTCAGGCAGCACTATTACTGCACTGGAATAATGCTGACACACCAAACTTGTTTATTGGTTGCTCACAGCCATGGAGGAGGATGAGCTGCACGTCCTCCCAAGTCATTGCGTTTGAGTATCTCCACTTACCCAACAACTGCTCTGAGGATACTCTGATTTTCTACATGAACAGGAATGTCATTCCAATTCCCCCACAAAAACATTAAAAGAGAGAAAAGTAAATACAAGAGCTTGGCCCTCTAAAGACAATGAAGTGCTCAAGTCAAATTTCGTATATCCAAACAAAGCATCTTCATCATTGTGAGACATCCTCCTAGTTAGCATTCACTTTAGGAATTCCAAGTTTAAAAATGCTCTCCAATTTTTCCTCAAGGAAAATCCATTTGTTTTCTTTATAGTAGGTCTTTTAAAAGGGAGTCATAACTGATGGATTACAACATGTTTCTACCTTTTCAATCTGAATTTCATAAGAATAAAATAAACCACAAATGAAAGTGCTTGTACCAGGCACGTTGAACCTTTCTTCTTCTATTAGCATATCAGTCTGCAATCATAACTAGATCAATAGCGAAGATATCTGCTTAAAAGAGCACCATGCTTTCTTTTGTCAGAAATTCATTACTTTTTATTAGGGTCATTGCTTGAAAACTTCAAAACACCATATGGACCTAATTGTGGTTTATTTTGGCAAAAAGGAAGACACTGTAGAACAATTGAGGCATTACATTCTACAATTCCATTACTTTCATCCCTCTCCGTTTTATTACTGTGTCATTAAAGGCAACTTGAGTGAGCGAAGAATTATAGTGTCATGTGTACGGGCTAGTAGATTAATAACAAAACACACTCAAGTTTAAAGGTACCTAACAGCTGTTTTCATTATTTTGTGTAAATACGCTTGAAGCATATCTATCTGATTAGTGGATAGAGTGCTCTTCTCTGTCACATGCCATGGGCACTGCTATGTGCAAGTAATCAAAGTGCTCAGAAAATGAGTTTACATTGTTCACTGCTGAAATACACAAATGTCAGAAAGTGACTGCGCATCAAAGCTTAGGCAAATCAGCTGCTGCAAACAAACAGACTCCAATGCACATCGCAGCTTTAAACATTCCTCTGCAGCACAATGACTGAACAGGACTTATTGCCAGCCCAAATGAAGTGATGCTCACGGAATAATAAGTTGCCAACGTATGGATGTGCTGACAAGTCCAGCACTGGGTACTGCTGAAAAGAGCTGCTTCCAGAACCAGAGATACACTGATTTAGTATCATAAATATGTCCTGATATCAGGAAACTTTACGGATCTCACACAAGGTCTCACTAGAAAACAAACAAAAAAAAGGGTAATTTTTTTAGCCTTTAATATTTCTAAATATTTTATTTTTTTTTTTTAATTGTGATTCATTTACCAGTAACCCTGTCAGCTGATCTCTCCACTTACTGGCAACAAAAAGACAACAGTTTAGGTACCCAAAAAGGGTCAAACTCTCTCTTTTCCATATATAGTCACATTATTCAAGATGGGCAATTCAAACTGAGATGGCAGATAACACAAGTGAACTCTGAATCCAAATGACGTTCAATGAAGTTTGAGGAAGGAGAGATAAAATTTCAGTCACTGAAAGGAATTACTGCATAAAAAGTTCTTCTTCCTGTCCTCGGTTTCCTTCTAGCACAGATTGAGGCAGTTTTACTATTAAAACTACTCTACACAAGGGTGAATGTGGAAGAGCCCTAAAGACTCATCAAAATAAGAAAGTTAAAATAAACTCATTCTGACTCCAATGAGCTCAATGGAATAATTTTATCCAAATGCTTCAGTGAGCAAAAGTAAACTGAGGCAAAATGGAGAAGGATGCTTAGAGAGCCACAAGACTCAAACATTTTGCCTGAAGATGGTTTTTGTTAAAGCACATCTCACCTAACGCTTTCCCAAATCCCTGTGGTTATCAACCCTTTAGCACCACTTCTACTTGTCCTCTGAGGGATGCTCAGGCTTCCAAAAAACAACATCCGTGAACTTGTTGACATCCCATTCCATGAAGAGTTCCAGACCAGGCTGGATGGGGCTTGGAGCAACCTGGTCTAGTGGAGGATGTCCCTGCCCATGGCAGGGGGGCTGGAACCAGATGGTCTTTAAGGCCTCTTTCAACCCAAACCATTCCAGGATTTTATGATTCTAAGAGTGATGCCTCAAAAACTTCCTTGTTGTGAAGGCAGAGAAGAGGAGGGACAAAGAGCACTGGCCGTGATGTGGTTTTCTTCAAAAGCACTAAAACGTCCAGATGAACCCAGTACAGTCAGACAAAAACATCCCCCTCACTTTTTTCCCTTCCCACAATGGGCATTATAAATCTGACTAATAAAAATTCAGCCCACCCCAAATGCAGTCAAAGGCTGGACAGACGAGCTGGATGTACCTTGCAGGACACTGCTCATTTATGAAACATGTGATTAATGATCTACAAGATCAACACTGTGCAGAACACAGAACAGATTAGATTGTTGTCTTTTATAGATGCTGGAAACTCAGGATCTCCTTCACAGACCAGTTCAAGTCTCAAGACTGAAGTCATCAAGTGACCAACTCATCATCCATCTTTTGTCACCTTCATTTTGGGGATATCATCACAGCAAGTATCTGCAGCTGCCTGGCACTACTCCTATATTGTTTAACCAACAATTCTATGAATTTATCAAACTTGCATTTCAATAGTGTTTCAAAAGTCATTTCACAACTAAATGTGTCTCTGGAAAATAAAAAACCAAACCAAGCCTCCACACCCATTTTTTCATTTCCAGTCTCAGTCTTTAATAATGACCAATTTATACCTAGTGGATGTTGTAAGGATTATCCTGAAACTTAAATAATTCCTCCTCTTTCATGGCATTTATCCTCTGACTGTATTTATGAAGATTAACATATATCCCCTTCTCAACCTTTATTTTGCTAGGACAAGTGAACCATACTCTTTTAATCTGCTCTTATAATACAGATTCTCCTAATCATCCTAGCAGCAATTCTCTACACCTGTTTCACAGTTTAAATTAATCTTTCTTGAGCACGGGTGACCAGAACAACATACATTTTTTTTCAGTGCTTTACACAGACACATCAATCTATACATTTAAAATATATTTTCTATTGTTGAGATTCAAATATGCTTTTTAAAAAAATACATATGTGTATTTGGTACAGTGCAGCTATTTAGCTATATTAAATGTCAGCACATTTGTGGCAATACCTGTACAGCTACATAGACTGGTCCACCTTTTAGCACATCAAAGTGACCAACAGTTTCTCTATTTAACACCTGTGAGAACCATCAGCTGCAGATGGAAAATGCTTAAGAGTTCAAAGGAGAACATGGCTGTGAATAGCTTGGGGTGTTTTTGAGAGGCAAAGTCATAGAACCAAAGATGTAACCCTGTTGCAGAGCATCCATGACACCACAGAGAGGGGAGCATATCTCAAACCAAATCCATCCTGGGGAAATGAAATCTGCATCTCCTCAACTGCTGCAGAACCAGAACGAAGAGACCTGTGGCTTCTAGACACAAAGAGGTAATGAAGAAGCTCAAGTGGAAAGATGAGGGCTCTGGCAGGTTGGTGAGACATCACACACCATTAACAGATGATCTTAGAAGTCCCTTCCAGCCCAAGCCTTTCCATGACCATTGCTCCCATGGCTGGTTGGGCACTAACGAAAATAGAAAGGATGTGGTCTGATGATGAGTCCCAGGGTTGTGTGGGGACAAGAAATACATACAGCAGGTCACAGATGGACAAAGTCCAGCTTTCTGCAAGCCTGACCCCAGCACTACTTAGGAGTCATCTTTTAGGAAACTGGCACACTTTTATGAGGAATCCACTCTAAAATTTACCACAGATTGGATAATTCAACTCAACTTTATTTAACCTAATTCCCTCCTCCCAGCTGTTGTTACTGCCTGTAACATTGTTTGAAAAACAGACTGAACATAATGGTATCTTGTTTTATAATATCCAAAACTATCTGCAGCAAATAAGTGTTTCTCAAAAAAAAAAACGTCCCACTGCTAAAAAAGGTAATCTAATTCCAAGAGCATTTCTCCTACATAACTGAGGAAAACCCAGACCTGTTGGAACAAGTCCAGAGGTAGCCACAAAGATGCTTCCAAAAAGGGTCTGGAGCCCCTCTGCTATGGAATGGACAGACTGAAAAAGCTGTGAGTCTTGGGAAGGGATGGCTCCAGGGAGAACTTAGAGCCCCTTGAAGTGCTTAAAGGGGGCTTCAAGAGAGCTGGAGAGGGACTTTGGACAAGGGCATGGAGTGCCAGAACAAGGGAGAATGGCTTCCCACTGCCAGAGCACAGGGCTAGATGAGATATTGGGAAGGAATTTCTCCCTGTGAGGGTGGTGAGGCTCTGGCACGGGGCATCCAGAGAAGCTGTGGCTGCCCCTGGATCCCTGGAAGTGTCCAAGGCCAGGCTGGATGAGCTTGGAGCATCCTGGGATAGTGGAAGATGTCCCTGCCCAAGGCAGAGGTGGAACAGGATGATCTTTAAGGTCCTTACAACCTAAACCATTCTGGGGAAGAGGGTGGGAAAACAGTCCTGGACTTGGATTTCCCACAGCTCTTCCACAAAGCATCCCTGTGATTCGGTGTTTGTAAGCTCAGAACTGATGAACCCTCATTACCATTTAGAGATGCATCTTTTCCAAAGTAAAGCAGAACAACCTCCTACCTTAAAAGCACTTCTGGCACGTTTATGTTGGGATTTTCATATTTTTAAATGTATGCTATCTGAATTATTTAAAGGGAAGAAGAGGAGGATTATTTCATCTGGGAGTCACAACTGAGCAGGGGGAATGTCCAAAATATAAAATATTAAGTATTTGCAAATGCAAAAGCTAAAAAAAAAAAAAAAAAAAGAAAAAAAGAAAAAACTAACCAGATTAAAACACTCCTTGCACAACAAAGAAATTATCTGTGATTTGGCAAAATTAAACATCATTTAACTTTATCCCATTTGGTTATGTATAAATAAAACATCTGCATTAAGTTGTTCTTACACATTACATAAAGGTCATCTCCATAGGACTGGAGAGCTACGCTTCAAGTTTTGCCTTCAATATGTGATTTTATGAATTCCATTGTGCAATTTTGTTCTCTTTTTCTCTATTCCCTAAAATTCCTATAGAACATCTTCATATCTTCCCCACTGACACTTCCATCTGACAGTACCTCTGACTGTAACCGGAATGGGTTGTCTGCAATCTTGCACACAACAGTGCTTGAAGCAGATCCAACACACATAAAGTTTCAGTCTCACATTTAATAACAATTTGCAAGGTAATCTATTCCACCACTCTTTTAAAAAAGGTGCTGCTTGTTTGGGTTTTGGTTCGTTTAGGTTTTTTCTCCCCAAACTAATAGTGCATTCAAGATGGAATGTGGCTTTTTGTAAAGGTACTGCCATTTCCCCACAACTGGGAACAGAGGTTCTGTCATCCTTTCAAAACTAATTTCTGACATTTTGTATTCTTAGTGAAGAATCTCTAAAAACTCAGATTTCCCTTTCCTATTTTTTATATTTTCCAAATTTTTATCACATTACCTGTTTTCTTTTATCCTATATTACAACAAACACCCAGAATATTTAAACAATAAGGTTCTGTCACTACCTCATGTAGCAACTAAGATATAAGATGCCCAACATGACTGCCTCCCTCTCTGTTACAATCCTGTAAGCATGAAATCCCTTTAAAGGGAAAAAAAAAATCCACCTTCACTTCTATGCAATATTCATGAATTTCATAATAAAAAAATATGGAATTGTTCAAACGTTGAAGGGCAGTATTTTGAAATGCAAAATCCAGCAGGGACAGCCTTGTCTATAAAAACCATCTTTCACACATGCAAATGATTTAAGTTCCTATGGATTGAAAGGGATCTGGTCACAGCCACACCACTCAATACCCAGAGTTAGTTTTGTGCCACCTTTTTGCACCCGTTAATGTTGTATTCCCACCAAAAACCCTCAGTTCCCCCTGATTGCAGGTGAAATGAGGGTATTTAGTACTTTGCAGGATTCCACCATTGAGCAACAGCCTTTTTCTATTTTGAATCAAAGGAAAAAAAAAAAAACACCCAAACAAACTCACAGCTTTATTTTATATCTGCTGTGATAATTTTAACCAATTAAATTTAAAATTAATTGATTCTTACGACAACAATTTGATGCAAACTCTGAAAGTATTTAATATCTGAACCATCCTGTACAGGGATGATATTTAACCTAATCCCAGCATTCAGAAGAAAGACTCTGCTGTGAAAGGAGAAGAAAAGAAACAGAGAATTGAGGTAGGAAGGTGAAGAAAGCCCCAACAGAGATTTGCGTTTATTATGCTTCAAGGAAGGTAACAAAAATCTAGTAATCTAATCTAAATACTAAATGGATCAAAACTTTTAATATTACAGAAAATAAAGTAAAAATACACTGTTTTAATTCAGAGTAAGTACACTTGAATGACTGTATTTCAGATGGAATCCCGGAAGACTGAGGAGCACCGCCCATACCGGTTGCTGATGAAGGTGTCATTTTCATCCCTTCTCCCATAACATCCCTCAACTCCAAATGCCCACATTTATTACAGCAAGGTAGGCTATTCTCTTCCCAAGTTGCAAAGGAATTATTATGCATGGAAGTGCATAATAATCCAGTCCAGTCGTGACTCTACCACTGACTTCCCACATGAATATGCACGAATCAATTAAACCTCTGAATGCATCAATTTCCTCCTCAAGTAGTAATGATAATAATAATAATAGCTGCCCATTGTATAGGGCACTGCATGCAATATTTTTAATGCCTGCTAATGAAATGTGCTATTAATTATTAGGATGTGGTTTGTTTTTTGAAAGCCAAACACCAGCACGTCTCAACTTTGCATTCAAAGTGACACAACTTGAATATTTCTGAAAAACTGCCGATGGGAAAGTGTTATGGAAAATCCTCCTTAAAAAGCAAATGGTATTTAAATCACTATGAGAACTTGTAGCTCATGCCAGCTCTGCTGCAAAGAAATTTGCAGCTAAGGGGTTAATCAGATTAGATGGGAGTGGTTATAGGCTCAGTGCCACAGGTTTTGCCCTTTGTGGCTTCTCACATCCCAGACTTGGAAAATATGAGCTGTGATACTGAGAAAGGTAAGAAGCCAGCACAGCCCCATAGTGATAAATGAGTTTGCATCATCTGTCATTAGAACTTCCTGCCAACAGGGTCATTCCCTATTAAATTACCACTTGTCAATGTTTAAAATACTGATTGATAAATGACTGTGCCAAAACTGATAACACGACAGCTTTTATTTTCTAATATTCTTGGTTACCACATTCTGCTACTTCAAGATACAGATATAGTAGGGTTTTTTCCAAGTACTTTAGTGAAAGACAGTTTAATCTAATACAAAACTAACAGGTACTGTATAACGATTGGTCCTGATATACATTACATACTATTCTTCTTGCCAAAATAAACCTACTGGTGATTTAGTGATATGGGTAGATCCAAGTTTCACATTTCATCAAATGCTAGTAATCTGTTTTATCAATATAAACTGCATTTTAATGAAAAAATTCTTTTCTTCAGTACACTTCACTTTTAATTCCCCAGAGTATGATAATTCGTTCACGCTGTAGAACAAGAATGTTTTACAAGACCTTAACTCTCCAGAGAAATTTCTCTGTAAATACAAAAAGCAAGTTTTATGGGAATGTGTTGTATGCAACATGAGCAGTACCCAACATAATAAAAAAGTGGGTTGTACAGAGAATTCTGCTTAAGTATCCTTGTGAGCTATTGTGAGACTAAATGGTTATTATGATAGCATTTAGAGGAATACCTATACGACAGATAAAAGAGTCAGTAAAACTATTTTTGTCCCTGAATAGATAAAAAGAAATTACTTTTTAGCAAGTTTTGCAGAATGAATACATCCCAGCAGACTCTTCAGCCAGGCCTTTCTCGTTCTGATGCTGCTGGAGAGGTCTGGGGATAAATATTTTGGGGATAAAACTGGCATGTTCTGCCTGGAAGACAAGGCTGGGGTGACAGCTCTTCCATGACCCAGAGGGAGAATGAAAACTCCTACACCACACAAGACAGCACACGATGAGTGTGGGGAAGAAGCACCATGTGAGAAAACACCATGAAGTGTGTCCTTCATTGAACCACCGAAGCCCTCGCTGCAGGTGCAGCTACCTGAGTAAGCACTAATCCCAGAGGGGCAGGAGGAAACACCCCACTGCCAACAGCTCCACAATGGAAAGACTCCATCTCATGCCCCTTTTGAGCCCACGCTGCATTTTCCTCCCAACAGGTGCCATGTCCCAGATCCTGAGAGCATCCCTCGTGCTCCCCGTGTAACTCTCTGCGTGCCGACATCGACCCTCAAATCCCGCTTGCGGCAGGTGAGGAGCAAAGACATTCTGGGAGCAATTTCCATCACCCAGCTCTTCAGCAGCAAGCCCCAAGGTAGGAGCAGTCTATTGGCATTTTCTAATTATGCTAATGACCCATAAACTGTGGTGGCAGCGAGGCTGTGCCACTGGAGAGGGCACAGTGCACCACAGAGATGCCCGAGCCACCACCAAAGGCAGTAGATACCCCAAGAACCAGAGTCACTGTCATTAGCACTCCACCTAAGCTAATATATGCTATTTCACTGGAAGGCTAATTAGCCAAAAACTGCTCTTCTAAGCTATCTACTGCTTCCCACATGCAAGACAGTTCACTACAGCTCATGTGGGTACTACTGCTGAGCATCTCTCTCTGTAATGCAGACATGTCCCTAGTGCCCATCCATAGCTTTGGGCTCCTGTGAATTCAAAACTCTCCTTGCTTATTGACATCTGCATTTTTCCCATTAAACTCAACCCTGCAAACCTGATTCAAGTGATGCAATTAATTTATTTTTTTTATTTCCCCAAAACAGGCTTCTTCACATGTGTTTCAGCACAAGAGATACTATCAGTATTTTAAGATACTGTCCTTTAAAAACTTCTGCTTTACTCAGGAACTCCCTTGACTGGCCCTAAAATACTCTTAAATTGGTAAATTCCGCCTCTCTCACACTATAACTAAAAAAAAATATAAGCTCAAATGGCTGAAAATGTCCTGTTAACTGTATTAAGTTATAAAAGCAAATTAAGAAACAAGTCTAAAATCTGTAATTCTACTTCAAAATGTGTAATGCAGATAGTACAAGATACTCACTAACAAGTTCCACTTGAAAAAAAAAGCTGTTTTTTATTGTCCGCTGTAATCCTCATACTCTCATGCTTCTTTTATATTATTCCACCTCAGTCCAATGTGAATTTTGAGCTCTTAGGAACATTACTTCATTCTTGCTTATAAAAACATCTTCTTTCCTACCAGAGTGTGATAACAATAAAGACGTACTACAATCAGAGGAATAGTAATAATAACCAAAATCTAAATGCAAATTTTCATTGGAATGAATTCCAAGGAGTACCTAGTCTGACCCTGGCTTGCAAACTGCCACTGACAATGTGGGCACAGATGGGATGAGAGAATTTGTATAAAATCACAGAATCATGAAATGGTTTGGGCTGGAAGGGACCTTAAAGATCATCTAGTTCTGCCAGAGGCAGAGATACCTTCCACCAGACCAGGGTAATGGTCCACTGGATATCCAAATACCAACAAAGACCTTGCAGAAGTTTTCCAGAGGGCTCTGCTGGCAGGTGCAGAAGTACCAAAGACAACATCAGTCAAAAGGGAATTTCTTCCTTGACCATCATTTTACAGCGCAAAAGTGGAAAAAGAGTACATCAAAAAAGATTCTATTGATTGTGCAGTGAAAAAAAAAATTGATTTTATTTATGTTACAATAGAAAATAAACTAAAATTAAGTAAAAGGCCAGATAAGTGTGAATTACAATGTATTTAACTCTCTGTGCTATAAAACCCCAGTCTGATACACAGCACACATGGCAGATCTCTGGTCTCCCTCCCTTGCTCAGAGGGTTTTTTTGTCTCCAAGCTTAGAAATACTCTGATATTTATTCCTACATCATATACTTCATCAAAATGTACAAAGAGCAGATATCAAGTCAGAAATCATATGGTGTGGGTATATACAGAGCAGCCTTGGCACCACAGGATATACTACGGAAGCCAGTCAGTCATTGTCAGAACCAGAAAACAGGAGGATTAGGTCAGTAAATATCTTATTCTGTCAAATCCTCAAATCCTTTCATCTCCTCTCATTGTCAGATAAGGACCACAGTCTGGTGAGTTTGCTCTGGGAACACCAACGTGGGTCTTAATGACAAATATTTATTAAAAAAGAATATTCTTTATAAATCTTTATACAACTTCCTCTCAGAAGCAGAAAAGCAGTGGTTAGAGACCCATTTGAAATATTTAAATACACATTACAAATTATAGTGGTGCCTCTAAGAGTATCCACGAGTGTTTCCTAGGATATCCTTCATCATTATACCTCCCCTCTTAAGTGATCATTTACTATGCTGCTTGTGCTGTTTGTGCCCATCACCTACAGTAATTACATTAAAAGGTATATATTTTACAGGATTAACTCCTGTGACATGATTCTTCATTACACTGGTTTTGATCGAGGCTCAGATATGTTTTATTTTGCCCTAGAACTGCAATATTAATCTAAAATAATCTTAAAAAGCTCCCCATCACACGAGTGAGGATGATTTCTCAGATCACCTCTCTCTCCAATCCAAATGTAGATTATGTTTCAGACACAAACACACCCTAAGACATTCACACGCAAAATAAAAGAGGTCAAAATAAAAAAAAATTAAAAAAAACCCCACCCTGGTTATTTTGCCTTCAGAATTTTTAAATATTTTCCCAACATCTCAGCAAAATTATGCATTTTAAAAAGACTGCAGGCACTAAAATGATTGTCAGTCATGCAAATAATCACTTACTTACACTGTATGAGTTTGGTTTGGATAAAGCAAATTACCATTTGAAAATAACTTGAAAAACACTCTGGGCTAAGAGCTTGCTTTATAAATTTTAGCTTGGCCACAATTTTTCTTAACCTTTTTCTCCTCAATCTCCATTCAGTCACTATACTAATACAATCTAAATTTAAAAAAAAAAACAGCTCTGAATTGCCACAGGTGCATTCAGCTTTATGTAAAACATGTAAAGAAATAGCAAATATTGACTGCAGCTAAAGGTCAAAACCCAAAGAACTTCAGAGTAAGGCAGAAGCAGCCCTTTCTTCTGCTTTTTTTCCTGTCTTGATATTGGACTTTGTCTAAACACCCCAGATCCTACATCTAGAGTTAGCTGTTAAATAAAATGTATATTAGATATAATAGAGCTGACATTAATTTTTGTTTTTAATTACTCTGCTGTGAAAGTTTCACTGTAATGCAGTTGTTTATGAACACCTTAATTTTGCCCATCACTGTTGAAAAGAGGTTTTTGATGTAATTTCAAGTGCAGCAACCACAATAAAATGGGAAAGGTGTCCTGCCTTGTGAGATGGGATTAAATTTGAGAGGAGGACTCCAAAAGAGCACAAAGTGAGATGGGAGAGTTTGGGGAGCAGGCTGATGATTTTACCCACCTAATCACCTCCTGCTTTGGACAAATGAGTGCTGTGTGTATGATGACTTCAGCCTAATTTGTCAGATCCTGTCTGACCCCATCTGCCAGGGCTGACAAGTCCAAAAGAGCTGATGTAATACACAAGACAGGCTTATCATAACTTCATCTCCAAAACTAGGTCTGGGCCACATGATTCCTAAGGTATGCCAAAACCACGAGAGCCTCTGGAACTGGCTCCACGTCAAATATGCTGAGCACCCACAGCATTCTCTGCACTCAAAAGCTCTAGGAGGGAATAGTAGATCCTCAAAGATATACAGGTACTGAACTATGCTGCCATCCTGGCAGCCAAGTCCCTAAGTAACACTGGAGGATTTTAACCCACTTGTCAAAAATAGAGGTTTAAAGATTTAACTTCAGACATTGATTTCTAAATGATTTACATCAGTATTTTAGAATATGAAGTTTTCCAAGACACTGAAAGTTAAACCTTGCAGTTGGAGTACATCAGCGAGTGCACGACCTCAGCTCCTGCACTCAACATTTCTCTACCTCAAACTACCACACATGTATATTTAGCCTTTGAAATAACTCTAAGTACAGGCTGGTCAGGGACAAAGATCTCAAGTGTGGCCAGACCTTATTATCAGATCAAAAGACAGGCTCTCACAAAGTCACTGCAGTGCTTCCCATCCTTATTTCAGCAAAAAAAATGTACCCAGCACAATGTTGGTTTTAAGAGTATAATCAAATTGCAGAATCACACTCTATTTAGTGCCAGTCCCACTGAAGCAAAGTTCCTGTTCAGTGGGAGGAGAGTCCCTTATAAGAGGAAAAACAATTGTGCCAGGTTTAATCAAAAGTGAAAAGGATCCTGTGAATGTTCCCTTTGAGCCACATAACCCACTGCTAATTTCAAGACAAGCTCTGAAACGAGGGCAATAAAAAACGTCCTTCAGAGTAACCGAGGAGGAGCAAAGAGCAACTCCTGCTGCAGCAAAAGCCAACATCTGCAAGTCTGCTCCCTGCCACAGGAGTGCTTCTGCCTACCTGGAAAGCCAAAAGGTAGGGGAGGGAGGAGGGAATAAAACAGCTCCTTGGCTGCAGGTCTATCACTTTCACTGTTCTCCGGCATTTCTGTCTCCTCCTTGACCTCCCCTGCACAAATATGAGGAGTAGGCAACTCCTGGAAGGCTGAAACAAGTGGGAAATCACTAAAACAAGAGGGAAATCACTCATCCTGAACGATGCAAGTTTGCACGACAGGCACTGAAGACAGGCTCGCCTGCCTCAATAGTCTCTGATTATTGAAATACATTTATCAATTAGGGGATTTTGCATATTATCAAACTCATTCATTAACGATGCTTTAGCTGATTAGTTAGAACGTCACCATAAATACAGAGTTTTGACAGGCTGGAGGCAATTTATGACGTGGAAAATGTACTGACCTGCTCACATCAGGAAACCTGACTGGAAAATAAAGAACTTGGCACTTCGGTCTGATTATTTTTTCCAAATCCTTAGGTCTGTGGTCAGGAATCAGCTTCATAAATTTTCCAATGGATTTAAGAAAGGATTCCATATTAAAAGCAGAGTTGAACACCACAACATCAGCAACCAAACTGTAAAAAGCGGTGAAGAATAATGAACATATTGCTGTCACAAAAGGAACAGAATTATTCTACAGGCAAAGGAAATAGGATACATATCCTCATAAACAAGTAAAAGATGCAAGTGGATGCTAATTAAAATCAGCTTTTTCATGTGAATTAGGAGTAGCATATGTACCTTAATCAGAAATGTCTTAATTTCACTCTATTCACCCTTTGGAAACATGTTTAACCTTTTTAAACTAATAATAAATTACTGCTATTAATCTAAAGGAGCACATCCTATTCTAGTTGTGGAGTTTTATTCATAAAATGGTAACTATAGTACTACTGTCATCATCTCTTAGAAACATTATAAGCAGATAAGGCCCATTGTAATCTTTTGTAGAATTAAAGTACGAAGAAAATGAAAATTCCTTAGAAATATTTTTTTTATTGAAGGACAACTTACCTTTGGTTAACTTACCTTCAACTGACCATATATGTCAGGCAGCAGCACACTGAAGAAATGGAATATTATTTTAACCTATGCAAACGTAATCCTGATTAAGAGTAAATTCATAATATATAAAAATAAAATACATAGCTTACAATATCCCTCCCCAAAAAAAATGTTTGAAAAAAATTGGCATATAAATTTAATGTTCTATTTCTACTGCTGTTTTTTAAAGTTGACCAGATCAATAATTTTAAGATGTAGTTCCATGATAATGTAGGTATTATTTCTCCCCTTAGAGTCAGTTTGGAGAAAATAAGCAGCTAGAAAAATCTCGAAGTATCTGGAAGTTTATCCTGGCAGTGCTGCCATAATCTGAGCTACACCAACACACACAACACTAACTGAGGTAAGAAATGCTTTATGGCCAGTTGGTATTCTCAATATGTTATATACTGTAATGCAGACCTGCAGGTCAGAAGATACATTGAGGACATGTGTTCATAAGTCACAGGGCTGGTGAAAAGTATATTTGAGGTGAGAGGCTGTCATTCATCCTCTCTGCATCCTTCTGCTGCCTGGTCAAGAAAGAGAACTGACACTGCTCACCAAAGCAGCAGGAGTCAGCAGGAAAAGTGAAGAAACCCCAACATTAGAGAGAACTAATCCTTTTCAAGCTGGCTGCAGGAGCTGAACTGCTTTCTGGCAACCCACCCTCTTCCCAACCTATGGTTTTTAACCCGTTGAAAGCCTCAGTTTTGTACAGAAGTCATATTTTCTGCACTGATTTACAGATGACATGAGTCAGGAAGCTGACACTTTTCTTTGCTGCTCTCTGACGCACAGCAAAGGCTCCAACAACATCACCTCAACTTCTCTTGTGCATGAAGTCTTATCTGCCCTAAGCCCTTCCTGTAGGCTCTGCAAATCAGGGGCAAATTAGAAAGACAAACTCTTTTCAAATATCAGGTACCAGAATTCTGTTTTTGTAATGATCCAAAGCACCAACCTGAAGGTTCAAAGCACTTTAATTTTAATTATCTCCAAAACCTCCACATAAAATTGGACAGGTACATTTTCCCCATTTCTAACATATTAGGAAGAGGGCACCTCTTTGCAGGTGACCAGTGGAGTGTGAGGAATAATACAGAGGACATAGCTTCCATTTTCTGTGAAATTGAGGGTTCAACAGAACAGAAATGGGAGATGAATATTACATAACTACATGAAGAAGATACTGGAGGCTGAAGGGGACAGAATGGAGCATCTACTGCCCCATCCCTGGAAGTGTCCAAGGCCAGATGATGGACTTTGAGAAACCTGGTCTAGTGGAAGGTGTCCCTGCCCACGGCAGGGGGTTGGAAAGATATGGGCTTGAGAGTCCCTCCCAACCCAAACCATTCTGCAATTCTCTGATCTGTAAAAATCATTTTTATTTATCTGATAAGATACTTAAAATGCACATTTTGAGGATAAATGTTTGTCAGTTTACAACACATGTATAAAAAATAACTGCTCTAATAAAGCAAAATATATATTTAATAAAATATTCCTTTCCCAGTGCCAGAAAACACTTCTTTTTGTTAGAACATCTGAAAATGGCTGCTACTGTTTCCAAAAGATCTTTCACTTCACTTTCCCATCTTTACAGCTCAGTAAGTGAAACATGTTGCAAACACTGTGGCAGAGGCAGCTGCAGAATGGCCAGAGCATACACAGATCATTAATTGAGAAATTGCAACATAACTGCCTCAGATTATAAAGATGCAAAAGCTTAACTTGAACCTTAAAATGCTCAAGCCCTATTCTTAATAATTCTTCCACCAAGAGAGAGGTGAGAAAGATCATGGAAATTAATTTATTTCAGTTTAAAACAAGTGAGTTTTGCTGTTTCACTTAGGTCTGCACAGTGCCTAACCACAAAGCTTTTCAGTGGTGCTGTTATTAACTTCTTTCATTAACTCAGATTCGAGAAATACATTTGTTTTTAGCAACAATAAAGGACCGCAGCCTTTAAAACGTCTGGGTATTTTAGCACTGCACAATTTCTGAATACTAGATGAAAGAAATATAAGGATTTATCTGGTATGTTTACTGCCCTCTCTTCACAGGAAAAGTGCTGCAGTACATTTTAATTTCTGTTTATTTCCCTAAAACCCTCTCCATAATTTCAGCTGGATGCAGTAAAAGCTATGGCCAAGCACAATCTGAGTAGCTGCAGCTTTGAGAAGCATCAGTGAAACAAAGCATCACTGACAGCCAAGGCACAGGTCAGAAATCCCACCAACAATGGGTACACCATGGCAGCATTGGTGGACTTTATACAATAAATTGAGATGATTTTTTAGAGCAGAGTGGTTCAGCCACACTGATTTTATCAAGCTCCCCTCAGGACTCTGCTGGTACCTCAGTTTGCTACAGGGTCATCTTTTATAAAATCACAGAACGGTTTGGGTTGGAAGGGACCTTAAAGACCATCCCATTCTATCCCTGCCTTGGGACACCTAACCTATCCCAGGTTGCTCCAAACTCTGTTTCACTTGGCCTTGGACACTTCCAGGGATCCAGAGGCAGCCACAGCTACTCTGGGCACCCTGTGCCAGGGCCTCACCACCCTCAAAGGGAAGAATTTCTTCCTAATATCCAATCTAAACCTATTCTCTTTCAGTTTGAAGTCAATCCTCCATTTCCTGTCATCACATGGTTTTGTAAAACATTAATACAAAATAATGAATACAAAAAATAATCAGTACAAAATAAAAACAGAAAAATAATTAATTCAAAAAAAAGTATATGGAGAAGGACTCCTCAGGGTTACAATGCTGTAGACAGGATACCTTAAATAATGAGGAGCAGTGCGAGCCACACCTACCATGAAAGAATCTGGTTGTATCCATATTGAAAATCCCTTTCCTGGCATTTCTGGACAGGATATGCCAATTGGTTCTCATGGAAGTAGAGGACCTTTTTCAATTTGCCAAGGTCAGGGCGGAGGGCGGTGAGTTCAGCCAGGTTAAGCACCGAGCTTGCAAAGAGGATCCTGGAAAACAAGGAGAGCAGTGTTTACTGCCGGCGAGCGTGCTCACAGGGGTCACCCCTTCCCCTGCTCCCCACTCCCTCCCCCCCAAGAAAAACATAACCCCTATAGGGACACATCAATAGCTAAGCCTTAATACCATGTAGCAGCATTCGAAGTTTTGATCTCTTAAAAAGCAGCTGCTAAGAACCCAACTAGAAAAGCACCGAATCTCATTGGTCTTCCCAGCTCGGTTACAGAGAGATGCAAAATAAAAAAAAAAGCTGGATGGATTTTACTGAAAAAGGCAAGAAAAGCTCTATCTGAAGGACAAATGGAACAAAGATAAGGCTGACTAGGGAATACTTTGCTTGCCAGTTTCATTACACTTTACTTCTTTATGCAACCAACTACTGAAATTCAATATATGAGCAGGAATGGCACATGTTCATGTTATGACATAAACCCTTTTGATTTATGCAGTGCACTTATCTAGTATGGTCTGCTTTTCTTTTTTTTTT
>VZTR01020408.1:2980-27223 GCA_013400775.1 Chaetops frenatus | reverse complement strand
TATCTAGTATGGTCTTCTTTTCTTTTTTTTTTTCCCCCCCCCCCACTTTTTCTGTTTTATTTTCACATTTTTATTAGGTATCCTCTATAATGAAATGTTGTTTCTACCCTTGCACCCCAGTCCTGCCGCTGCACTCCTGCTATTCCACAGTCCACAACACTGCACACATCCTTCAATTAGATAAAGTAGGCACAAACAACACTAACAAGCTGCTATCTTAGCCTTGTGTAACTTCCCAGGCTATCAGAAAATGAATGTATTTAAATGTGTAATATGAAATCCTGACCCTACTGTAACCAGTGGCAGATTTCCCTGCATTTCACCAAAAGCATGTGAACATCTCCTGGCCCCTGGCTCGCACTGCTTCCAAGCAAAGTGAATCCTGAACCTGCAGAGAGCTGTAGAGCCTCAGACATTTGTGTGCTGTATTTCTTATCACAAGAGATTTAAAAAAAAATGGAGATCAGGTATCTATTGCACATAAAACATTAAGTTTAATAAACTAGTTTTCAACAGAGCCTGTTTCTGAAATGTTTTTTGTTTGTTTTTTTTTTCTGCTATTTACCGTTTGAGTGGTTCAGGTTCAGAACTGATTTATGCAATGTTTTATTCTTTTAAAATATTTATTTTTTCTAAGTTTTTTTTTTCTTTCCTACTGTTATTGTCATTCTTCCTATTTTTACATGTATTTTGTCTTCAAGATTACTGCGGAACTGACATCACTAACGTGATAAACTTCCGGTACTGGCTGTCAACCTCAAAACTCATGAACTTCCCCAAACATCCATCTAGATCACATATATCATATATATGGTATCTCTGCTCACTTACACCCTCCTTAGATAACTTGTATCTACAGAACAAACACTTCCTAGGGCACAGATCCTGTATCCATCTTCATCAACCTGAGTCAATGCTGATCTGAAAGGCTTACGGAAGTAAGAGATGACGGTTATTGCCTTGTTCATCAAATATTTGATGGTTCTAAAGGGCCTGTCACACAGAATGCCAATTAAGATATGAGCTCAGGTTTATTATGAGCCATACCAGGAGGAAAAAATAGTTTTAGGTAAGTCATTACTTATTTGTCACTGTGAGTAATGACCTCTGGACCTCATAATGACCTGGGTGCCAGGCTCAAAGCAGAGCAGGAAAAGCTTCCTGGAGGCCATGTGAAATCCCTGCTCAGCACTAGAATGACAAAGAAAAATGCAAACATACCCCAAAACCTGCAAGAATGAGATTAAATGGTTGCTTGGAAAAATATTGGCTATTGACAGGACTAGAGGGAATGGCTTCATACTAAAAAAGGATGGGCTGACATTAGGTAAAGAAAGAAATTGTTCCCTGTGACCGTGGTGAGGTCCTTGCACAGGTTGCCCAGAGAAGCTGTGGCTGCCCCATCCCTGGAAGTGTCCAAAGCCAGGCTGGACAGGGCTTGGAGCAACCTGGAATAGGGAAAGGTGTCCCTGCCCATGGCAAGGGATTGGAACAAGATGAGCCTTAAGGTGCCCTCCACCCCAAGCCATTCTAGGACCCAATTTCTGGTTTGCATTATAGTTTATCTCTCCCTTTACTGATTTTTCAGAAAATTCTTTTAGTTAATGGAGAAAATGGAGGTTATAAAGGACAGTATTGATGCACCTGGCTGTAGCTGAAGGAAGAGGGGGGGGTGGGCAAAGAGATGGCACATTGGAACTGAAACCACGAGAAGCAGCTCAGAGCAAGGGTGGGAAGTGCAGACAGTGGAGGTGCCAAGGTTAACACACTGACTGGAGAGAAAAGGGCAACAGAGAGCCCTGAAATGATATCCAAGAACTAAGCTTGGACAAGATCATGTAGCTCTGATGCATCTAAACTTGCTCAGATCAACAATGGGATAATTAGGAGAATACAAAAAAACGATGATGATAGCCACAGGCAAAGAAAACAGTGACTGCAGTCTTGGCTTAGGTGAACTGGAGGAATTCAACAGCATCATTAGAGCACGCTGGAGCCTGGCTTCTAGCATGGCAAGAAAGGCTGAAAACCTGGAAAGCTTGCATGAGGTAAACCTAAATTTTCTCCACTCTAAATGGGAAGTGATAAGACTCAACTAACAAGCAGATCGCTTATCACTGCCCAGCTCAGCACAATAAACCAGTGTCAAGAGAAAACCGTGGTGATGAGTAGCAAATTCAGATGTAGAGCCTGAAATGACATTGCCTGTGCTTCTTACAGCAAGGAAAAAAATTAAAATAAAACCATCGAATAGGAAGCATCCCCCTCAATTCGCTTGTGTTACTTTACACACTTCCAGAATTTATACCGACTCTGAGAGGCTCTTGTGGCTGCTTCTTGACTGGCAGAGAAGCTGCTAACTACCAGCACTAACCAATTTCTCTGGCTTTACAAGCTTAAATAACACCTGACAGCACAAGTCCCCATGAACATGCCCACAGAGCAGCCGCGTTCGTGGCTAATGGACTCACGCAGGGCACTGGAGGATATGCTGGAGTGTATTTCCATTTAACACCTATTACAAGGGGAAGAAAGGAAAGTTTATTATAATGGAACGTGCGACATAAATATATGTCAGTTGTCATTCCGTGTGACATCAACTTTCATTTTACCTCGGGTTATTATTTAAGTAATAAATCCTAACAAGGTGAGCTTTATCATCCCACAGAGTGTATCCGGGAGGTAGAGACACAAGGTGATGGCAAGAACATTCAAAACATGATAATTCCTGACAGCTGCTGCTTGAGCACAAGTTAAATTGAACAGTTTATCTCAGCATAAAGATGTTATAAGGTTTTATGTTTAATTTAAAAAAATTAACATAAAACCCAGAGAAAGCAGAGTTAGGCAATCTTTCACAAACATGACATACTACAATCACTGTATAAGCTGGATTAGTACTTATTACCATGCTACTAGAGAATTAAGCTGTTTTTAGACCACCAAAGAGCTTTAAATTGCAACTTTTGTCTCTGTAAGAGAAACCTATATTTAAAACGTCTGCTAAATTCAAATTAACAGCTACATCATTAACTTAACATCTCACAAAACCCCCTACAATTCAACCACTATTATGGTGTCCTTATCAAGACCTATCAACACTGCAGCATTTAATATATACAGTGCTCTCCAATAAATACAGTGTGTGAATCCTCACTAAACCTGTGCTGAAGGTCACATTCCTAAAGCTCTGCCCCAGCTTTCCTCTTCAGAACATCCCTGAGCATTTTGCTGTGTGACAAGTGACCTTCTTGCACAGAGCAGGACCATCCCACATGCAGTAGCCCAAATTTCAGGGCCACCATCCATACAAGCTGAAGTCTAAAGCCATGCTTGTGCTTCATCTGAATCAGTTCACAGTCCTTCTGAAGAGCTACTTGTGTGAAATTAGTTGAGCATGTGCTTAACTAATATAAATATTCCTGGGAAGGAAGCTGAGTGCACTTGGAGGTTCAGAGATGTGACCTGTCCACAGAATTCTCTGCCCTTTGCTACTGTCTTCCCCATTATTTCACTCCAAAGGACTGAAAACCAGTAAAATATAAAAGCCCTTTATTTTTTTTTTTAATTACCAGCAGACAAAATGACTAATACACGTTCCCACTTATATCAAGCAAATTATAATAGTGAAGGTGCTAAAGTATTTTTATTTGGCTTTATAAATCTTCTTTGTGTCACGCAGCCATGATTTACTCTTTTATGGCATTGCCCTAAATCTTTCAATTAAATTCCCATGCAACTTAACTAAAAACACATTTTGCCTTCCCCTTGGGAGACCACACAGGGCATATTTATGTATCTATGGATATGGAGGCTGAACTCTCCAATCCACCAGGCTTACGGAACAAAGCAAGTTGAAAACAGCACCTGATTTGTAGTGGAATATTCCCTCAGTCTGGCAGAAGCTCTGCAAGGAGGACAGATAAACGTGGCCACTATTTGTGTGGCAGTACAGGTAAGTCAGCTCTCCCTGGAAAAGGGGGATTGCTGTAGGATACAATCCTGCAGCAGCAGGGACTCTCCTGCTTCACAAATAAAATCCAAAGCCATAATTCTCTGCTGCAAAACAACTACATTCACAGTAAAATGAGTTTATGATTGAAGATCTGGCAGTCCAGAAAAGAGCTATAAGCACTCTTCATCCTCCAAGAGCAGTACTGCAATAAAACAGACTAAAATTTGGATATGGCTACAAATATGAGCCTTTTAGGGAAAACAGGTACTAAACTAATACTGTTCAGTAGATGGCACTGATTGAACCAGTGAGGCCCTGGCACAGTGAGTGCCCAGAGAAGCTGTGGCTGTCCCATCCCTGTGTACAAGGCCAGGCTGGACAGGGCCTGGAGCAACCTGGGATAGTGAAAGATGTCCCTGCCTATAAGCAAGGAGTGGAATGGGATGAGCTTTAAGATCCCTTCCAAACCAAACCACCCTCTGACTATTTCTGGATTGCACTGTAGTTTATCCAAACCATTCTGCTCCATGTTGCCCCCTTAAAGGCCAAGGCAAAGCCAGGAGGTTTGACCACAGACACATCCACCTGGAGAAACCAGGGCTCCAAAGGCAATGGAGGCTCCAAGCTCCTCCAGATCAAACCTTGTGGCTTTGGTTCTTCCATCACACTGCTTTCCTTGGTTTCAACCCTGCAATTAGCCAAATCCATGGATTTGGCTTTAAGTTATCTTTCAAATGTAAACTGCATCTCAAATAGCATTGTTAATGTCTGCAATCTTAGACAGACCAGTTACTTTTGTTTGTTTTCACACACATTTTTATATGCTCAACTTAGAGAAGTTGCATTTTTATCACTAGCCCAAGAACACACAAATTACAACCACATATAAAATGCTTTTCCTTTTCCCATTACACAATAGACGACACTGAATTTCTGAACAATAAATACTAATAACTGGTAATATGTAACAGGAGACAGTATAATAAATAATAAATTAACAATAATTTTTTGACACGGAATGTACAAATGTCAAAAAATGCTTATAGATATTTTAACTCATAAATTAAGGTTTTTGTAGATAAAGATAATTTGCAATGTTTACAGAAATAATTAAGTCTTACTATTTTAATGGCCTTTATTTTTCAGAACAAATCATAAGGGTTGTCATGCCTTTCATCTTAATTAGGCCATGTGTTTGTCTTATTTATTTCTATGTACTTTCATAAACGTTTACAAATATTAATTGTAAAGAAAAATATTTTTTCCTCTTGCTGTAATTGCTATATGTACATACAGTACAGTGATAAATATTCATGGCTGCTACCAGTTCAATATTTAGAATTTGGGAGTTGCCTTGTATGCTAAAATACAGCAGGAAGGAAAAGCTTGGTTTCAATTTATACTGCCAATACCTTCTTTTATATATTTTTATTTTAAAATACACCATTTAAAATTTTCAACAAGTTACATAAACACATTTTTTAATTTGCAAATTATATGGGTTCTCTCACAATTCCTCCTTACCCCTCTGATTCTTTATTTCAACCAGCTGATCGGAGTATTTATGTTCTGAGATCAAATCTCAAACAAAATTTCAGGCCATATCCTCAGCCCACACAATTAAAAACCAGTCTTAAACACTTTTCCACTATTTTTGATGATCTTTAACTCAAAAAGATATCAAAAACTATGTGAAAACTGTGAATCAAAATTACTTTCCCATGTAACGTAAGAAGTAAGCTTGAAAGGGACTTCACAGAGCAGACTTTTGAGGGGGGTGTATTCTGTTTGGACTGCTTTGCTTTTTAGGCAATGACACTGAAGCTTCTTGAATTTTATTAAGTGTGTGTGGTACTATTTTTTTCCCTGATTTGTAATTAAATTTGGCTTCAATTAATTACTGACAGATGCACATTTTTACTTTAGTGGCCAGATTGTTCACCATGGGCTACATCGGCCTCTCTGTTCCCATGAAGGGAGAGGTCAGGACCAAGCAGTCAGAGCTGTGCTGATGGGGGGAAGGAGAAACCATGAATCCACATCATCCTCCTCACTCAAATTCCATCAGGAACAAGCAATGAAGCAAAGGAATTTTACTGGAGCAGAGAACAAGCAAATTAGAATAACCGACTAGTGAAAAGCAGCTATTGCTGGGTGGTTTATGTGAGATGGACAGACTGACTCTGCTCAAATGGGTGCTGTGATGGAGCAAAGAAAAAGTAGGAAGCAAGATAAATAAAGAACATAGTGACTGAAGGCAAAAAATTCACCACAGGTAAATATACAGGATGCAGTCATGTATAATGAAATGACATTTTAAAAGAAAAATGCTTCCAAAACTGATGTTCTACTCAATTAGATAACATTTAAGCAGCATTATTTATTGGTTGTAAGGCTGCAAATTAATTTAATTTGGTATCTTATCTGTCCAACGGTGGATAGAGGCCAAACATGTCAAATGCCTGACATGAACAATGCAATATGGCCAAGGGGTTGTAGCAGCACAGAGAAGTCCTAGGGCTACACAGAACTACTCTTCAACAGCAAATCTGAACAGAATAAGCTTTGAGCATCATTACTTCACTTCTCCTGATGTCAGCTTGGATCCAGGATGGCACAGAGCAAGCAGTCAACATCATGGATATATGGATCCCACTGCTGATTTATCCCACAGAAAGGGAATCAATCCCAGTGCAGCACAGACCCACCACAATACTGAGAGCTTCCCTTAAAAAAGGTTTGTATCGAGAGATGCTCACGTGAAGTAGAACAATGCCTCATTTTCCATTATTTTAGTAAGTTTTGGCAAAGTAAAAACTCAAATCTTCCCCCAATTTTCAAGTTTACACATTTTGTATTTTAAAAGAAGACCTGCTCACTTTGCACAATTGCAGAGAAAATCATGGAATCTCAGAATTGTTTGGGTTGGAAGGAACCTTAAATGTCATTAAGTTCTAACACCCTGCCATGGGGAAGCTTTGCTGACTGTTTAGGGTTACATTTCAAGTGCCCTGAAAATCCTGTTCTCCAAAGTAATTCAGACTGGTTTTTATATCGCTTTATCCACTGTGGTATCTAAACATTTTCCTTTCCTTTTTTTTTTTTTTTTTGGAATTTGAAGACTGTCACTAAAAGGAACTTAGCTTTCTTAGCAAATGGCTTTCACATTTTTCTAATATCCCACAGCTCTGATTTCATCTCACACAATCTACAAACAGCAAGTCCTTTAAAAATTATTTTTATGGAAACTCTTAGCTGATTTTCCTAAAAGACTCCCACTCCAGAGCACCAACCCAAGGCATAACTACTGCCTAAGAATGGGGACCCTCAGGAAAAGCAGGATTCTTCCCAGAAAACTAATACAGTCCTCGAAAAAACTCAGACAGTCATAAAACCTGAGCAGCTGGCAACTCTGTCACCATGAAGTATCCATATGGAAGACCGAGATGTGTCAAACTACCCAAAACGAGTTTGGATAGTGCAGAAGATGGAATAAATAATTCAGTATCTTCAACACTTTCAACAGCAGGTAGTAGATATGCTACCTGCTCCTACAACGTGCCAAAATGTAACATGCGAGTGAGAGCGAGCGAGAGAATGTGAGTGTCTCCAACCTGTTTTCATGAGGATATTTTGCTCGAGGAACTTCTCTTTTTAGAGGCATATGATCCGTATCAGATGTTTGTCAGGAGCAGGCAGCACTACAGAACATTAGGAATAACTTAGTGATTTTTAATATATATTCACAAAGTGAATTCACTAAGTCCTCCATATACATGTATTTAAAAAAAAAAAAAGTATTTTAATCAAATATTACCAAAAAATGAAGGGAAAATATGTATTTTTCCCAAATGCCCTTCACACTTCTAAAATATTTGTTGCTGCAGCATAGTGGCAACTTTCCTGCCTTAATATAAGCCGAGCAAACTATTCCATGTGCTCAGTGGAGTGGCAATCAGATCCACAATTTAAATATTTCTGCTCTGTGTTCATGACATAGTTCAACTATAAAACTACATTGTACAATGTCAGTCTTCTGCCACCTCTCCCTATGAGAAACAGTCACACATTGGTGCATAAATTTTCATCATTTATACTCAGAGAAGATCAAGTGACACTTTTGTTCCCCAAGAAATTAAAATAATTTAATGCTTAAAGGTCTCCACACCTGTCTTTGAAGAGAAAAACTCCTTCCTACATAGACTTATCTACCAACACTTCATCTAAAACACAGGGACAGCAGGTAAGCTGATTTTCAAAAGCACATCAATAAGGAAAATGTCAAGTTTTGTGCATTGCACACTATTTTGAGCCCCTCCACTTTCAGATTAGAACATTTCTGTAACTCAGCAAAGCCCACACTCGCTACCAGATTTGAAGGATTGCACTGAAATGGCTGAGCGACCGACTGAAGTGAGATTTCAAAGAAGTGAGACAAACACTCGCCTAAATTCAAAAGCTGCCAAATATATTTCATCAGACTTTCAGAAGATAATTGTTTTGTCTGTTTTGAATTAAGCCTTAAGTGCTTTAAGAAAGGTTTCTCTACAAACATGGCTAAAGATCACAAAGGGGAGCATTTGGAATGAATGGAACCCTTCAGTCATATATTTATTTAATATCACTTGCATCATGCCTGGCATATACCATAAGCTGCTTTATTTCTATTTCCATAACATGATTTTAAGGATAATCTATACTGATGTCCTACCCTTTTATTTCACATGTTATCATAACAGGGTTTTTATTTATAATGCAACCAGAGAAAGAGAAGGAAATAAAGGGTCTCAGCTCTGCAGCCTGGAGCTCCTGACATGGGATGTAAGGGACCAATGCAAGAGCTGAGACAAACAGGAGAGAATTCAAAGAAAAAGAGAGTATGTCCAACTCATGAGAGAATTTAACAGGCCTGGAAATGAAGCCTTTTGCCCATTTTTCTTCTCCAGCTCCTGGCTGAGAGTTTTGCAGGGTTAACAATGACATTGGACATTTACAGTCATGTTTGGTCAACTTCTACACACGGATATGATCCTTGAGTGAGCAACTCACGCCACAACACTGCAAGATGTTGGTATTTCCCCACATGGAAAAATCCAAAAATAAAATAATATTTTAATAAAAATACTTCTAGGCTTCCATATATTTTGCAAATTATGCTTTCCCAGCACATCTCATATGCAACTATTACTTCTGAATTCTTTTAATCATTAAATAAAGCATCCAGTGCTAAAATCCCATTATTCCCTGGAACACGAAAGAGAGATACGTGCCTCTGGGGTTGAAATCATATGTTAAAAAGTCAGAACACAACACCAGATGCTTTCTAATCTTTAAGATTAAGAAACTGAGGCCAAGGCTTGTTTATCAAGGGCCACCAAGCAAAGCAGGAACACAGTGAGAAGTCAGGAGCCCAAGCCAGAGTTGAAGATAAGTGAATGTTATGGTCTAGTGATTTAATCAGCTCATGTAAGATCATGTAACTGTTTATGTATCTTATGGACCCTGCTCACCACAGTACCTGACAGGCTTCCCAAAATATTATCTTTGTGAGAGCGTACAGAGTGATTCAGCACTTTCAGATCTCATATCTTCACTCCCAGAGAGATGTACATGCACAGATGTCTGCGTGCGTGCACATGAGGTACGCGACACATAAATACTGTATACACACATATCCTCTAGCAAAATCCACCATAAAACTACGAAACATTCTGAATTGAGCTATTTAAACTGTGGCCAGAAAAACTGTTGACAAGAGCTAATTTGTTATTGAAAAAAGATTGTGCATCTCTCCATGACAGAAATCTAAAAATCTGTTCAAGATGGCTGGGCAAGAAGTTTTCATATCTGCAAAGGCTGAGCAAAGTAAAGTAGTTTTGGTCAAGGTCTCCAAATAACACCATTTTTCCAGCAATGCCTTTGAACTACACATAAAACCTTTCAGGAGCTCCTGAAAAGGAAACTTAACTCAAGCTGTTTGTCAAGATGACTGGAGATGTTCTTTGGAAAGTATTTCCAAAAAGTTCTGGAGCAATGGTAGCTGTACAATCATATGGGATTAATTTTCTGTATATATCTCTTTATATTGCTGGAAGAAACAAATTAACTTGAAAATTCAAAGATCTTTATACAGCCCTGTGCTCTTAGGTACAAATATTTAAGTAATCTTTACTTCCTGTCAAACACTGAAATGGATATTAAATTATACTAAATTATTACAGATACAAGTAGTAAAATTTCTTTTTTACTTTCTCTGTTAGCTCCTACATCTAGTTATTCTTACACAGAGTATAAAAGATATTTTAATATTATCTTTGATTTAAATTGCTTCTTCTATTAAAACACTAACTGTGGGCTGGATGTATAAACACCTGCCCAGAAGCCTCACAAGTTTTCCCTGTAAGGGATCACAGGTTTAAGAAAACAGCATTTATTCACAATATTCCTTTCCATCCTCTTAGCCACTTATTTTTTTCCCTTTAAAATAAACAAATAAATGAACAAACCATACAGATGGAAGGAACTTCAACATTTCAGCCCCAAGGGAACCCAAAACTCCCCACAGAGCCCCATGACCCCCACTTTTATGTGCTCAGCACAGTGGGAGCTGCTCCAGACTGCAGGTACACGGAAGGGGTGAAATGCTCCCCTTGACTCCATACATGAAATTAAAGAGAAGAATATAATTAGTGTCTAAAAGAATGGGGGGGAAAAAATTTTAAATGTAGGAAATGTCCCTCTCTCCTGTTCCAGAACCTGTGGATTGACTTGAGAAAGAAACAGTATGGTAGATAAAATATAAAAAATTCATTTTTTCCTTCTCTCTTGTTCCTGTGTATTAGTAGAAAGAAAAAAATGATGGAGGCAAGGAACTAGTGAAAAAAAAACCAAGCCAAAATTACATCCGTCAGGGTGATGGAGTGCAGTGTCCTGCCCAGTCCCACCGCAGACCTCCTCAGGGCTACTGTTTCAAGTAAAAATTAAACAAGATGACACAGAAACAGTCCAAGATTGACATTTTCCAGCTTTGTGTCATGTTACATTATTTGAATGAATCTCAACTTTTAAAAACATCCAAAGCAAAGTGAATGAGGGCTGTATAAAATAAAAAAGGTGTGTAAGAAGTAAGACTCTCACTAGAAGAAAGGCACCCATGCTGATATGACCAAAGATAAGAATATTTTAAGGACACTGTTACCTATCCCATTGACTCTTTTTGTTGCCAGATTAACATGAAAAATGTTTCTTTTTCCACCATTATTTTTTCCCTGTGGCTTTATGCATGCTGTGTCCATAGGTCCATCTCAAGGGCTGCTGATGAAGCCCAGTGTTCCCACCACAGCTGCTCTCCCAAGCATCTTCACAGTCCAGAGTCCCATAGCACAAGGGCTCAGCTTTATTGGAAGGATAAAACCCTTAAACTACTAAAAAAAGCTGTTCAGAAGTATGAAAAATAATATGCAGGATTCTTCTTTCCCCTCAGTTACCAAGAAATTTGAAGCAGCCAGCAATCAACCTCCCTCTTCTCAGCACTCAAATGCACTTACAGAAAGCCTGTTGTTAACCCTGCTGCACAGAAAAAAAATCCCTTTTATCTTCCATTTATTTTCATTTTTACCTGAAAGGCAGAAAGAGTTGGTTTTTATGTACACCAAACACGAACTGGACTTTTTTTGCAGTGCATTAGACTACGGCCGCCTTCCCCCCGTATGAATGCATACCTGAATTTCCACAAAAAAAAAAAANAAAAAAAAAAAAAAAAAAAAAAAAAAACAAAAAAAAAAAAAAAAAAAAAAAAAAAAAAAAAAAAAAAAAAAAAAAAAAAAAAAAAAAAAAAACACCACCAATATTGCCCTTCTGATTTAAGCATGGCCCGTACTCAACGTAACGTTCATCTATACATGTTCTCACTGTTTAAGAACTCGGCGCAGGTGTTATTAATAAAATAAATTTATTTTTAAAAAGGATGCTATTCTATAAGCTTTGAAGCTCACACATAGTCTAACTTAAGCCAGCTTGGGCTCATCTGGTCTTTAAACGAGCCCTTTCATGTGGTCAGCCCACGAGCCATACGTACTGCTGCTCAATCACGCCACTGTACATCGTCAGCGCGAGGATGATTTGCATGATTTGCATTTCCTGTGCGCTCCAGCTTCAAGGAGCTCTAAGCACCACGTACAAAAGAAACCACCGCCAAGTAATGCAAAGATTTTTTAGTTAAACCAGATGAGACTGTTTCAGTCAGCCTTGCCAATAGTGCAAAAGAAAAAAAAAAAACCCAACAAAAAGAGGGGGGGGAAAATAAGTCTCAGGGATATCCTGTTAAATAAGGATTTATTTGGAGGGAATCTGAACCTTAGATTCATACCCTCACTTTTAAAATAAAAAAGCTGTATTAGACCCTTAATAAATATGGCCTAGCAGAAAATAATTCATTTAAGAACTTTTCTTCCCCAAAATTTCTTAGCTTTTGGCACCACATTATGCGAGTTATTTATTTATTTATTTAATAGCATATAAATGGATTCTGACTACATTCAGTTTCATAAGGTAGAAAAACTAACCTAATTAAACTGAATTCACTGCTAGCTGGTTAATATTTCTCCCTATGAAGAAATCTTTTATTTTATGCCAAATGATCAATAAAAGCTATTGGACAAACAGCTAAGATAGAAACAGCATTACAGTGGGCTTCAATGAATAAGAACTAAAATTAAAAAAAAATGTACCAGAGCCTCGTTGTCATGAAAAACAGAGACAGATGGGGAGCCAGACCTATATGATGCTACAAATAGATGAATATCTTGTAAGGATTTCAACAAATGTTATAAGACCTAGTCAAAATTTGAAAAAGTACAATGCAGCAGCACAAGCAAACCTGAAGTTCACCTGAAATCCAAGCCATACTATCATCATTATATAGACTATCAACGTTTCAAAAATAATAATAAATATTAAAGCCTTTATAAAATCTTTTTTTAAGATAATGGCACAGCTAAAAATGTCATTATTGAATACAAAGAAAAAAAAAATTAAGGAAGTTTGCTGTAACAGCTGCTTTGGAAATCAGGTGCGTCCTGTTCCCAACTTAAAAATACAGGGGGGCGCATGCACTTCACGTTCCAGTATTGGATTGTATGACAAGTCTCCCTTTAAACTGGTAGATAAATTGAGATGACTAAAGACTATCAGGCTGAGTGAGCTGTATGTGCCCAGCTACAGGGTGTAGCCTGACAGAGACCCAAGTCAGGCTGCTCCAGGAATCTGCACATCATCATGCTCCAGAAAAACCACAGCGAACTCCCGGCGCTGCCGCTTCCAAGGGACACTCGATTTTAGAAAATTAAGTTGCATCTTCTTCGGTTTTTTGGGGTTTTTTTTCAGGGTTGTTCAAATGGTACCAAATATAAGTTGTGGGTGAAACCGTAGCCGAGGGGTTAAATTCGGTCTTGAACACAAAAATTCCACTTATTTCATTGTTGTCTGCAAATATACAGTCAGGAGCCACATTTAATCACCCCGCGTAGTTTCTATATTGTGCCTGTAAGATTTAGTAATCGGAATGGCTACCAGAATAAAAATGCATTCTGTCATTTTTCCACTTAGACAGCCCCTGTATAATGCTCTTAAAGGTCAGCTAATTTTATTATGGAAAGTAACTAATAACCTTTATTAATTCTTACGCTCGCAGTTTTCGAACACGTCAACCAAATAAATAATATGCTGCAGGAAGACACCACACAAACCAAGCTGTTGAATACAATCTCTCTGCCTTTGCAACAGACAAAAGAGGTCATTAGAAATGTAATACATGGGGTTTTTTTTGCTCTGGAAATTAGGAAAACATGGATAGACAGAGCTTTTCAAAAGCCAGGCTGCTGGTCCTCCCCCGTCCTCCAAGATGCTGAGACCACCAAATGAGGTGCTAAATTCACTAATACCCAAACACAGCCATAATCCCAAACGTTGTGCAGCACCATTTTTCTTGCTAATTTCCTAAATTTGCAGGATGTGCACAATATTGGAGACCATAAGAGTTTTGCTTAGAAACTTTTCTGCTGTCTTTCATTTAATAAAATGACTGAAAAACGTGAAAATATCGAAGTTAAAATTAAATGTGCTTATATTGTATTCTCACAATATTTCTTGCATGGAAAGCATCATTATGTTGTACACTATATAAAATGATGCAAGAATATTCACATTTATTAAGGATTTTTGCTTTCCTTAAGTGGATCAGAATGCAGAACTGTTCATGGTCAGCCTTTCCTAGCACATTGCTTTGGGTGAGTTTGTTCCTAAGAAACATTACAGCGCCTGAAACTAAAAATAGATGGTTATTTTTAGCTGTTTAATCACATGAGGAAAAAGACACAGTTTGTATCAGTCTTCTTTAATTTACAAAATAATTCCATAACGTGTCCTCTGTGTGTGTATAGTGAAAATCCCTGGCACTCAACCTCCAGGCTCACACACGGGCTGCAAGTGGAAGCAAAATGGGGTTTAAAAGATTCCAGCAACAATAGTCTTGTGACTAAATCAGAAACAGAAGCACAAGTCATGAGCCAAACAGATACCTATCGGTTTCCTTGAGCTTAATCTGATTAAAACATGGCTCTCAAAAATGTTAAATAGAATGCCACGTCAGAGAGCTGGCAAATGATAAAAATAGTTCATGACAGGAAATCATTATTAAAGCAGCATTACTTGTGTATCTGTTATGGAAATTTCCCTGTAATTCTTCTAGGTTTCCCCTTATGCTTTTTGTTGAATTGCTATTACACTTTTTTTTTTTCCCGTCAATGGCATGTAAGTTTGAGATGTAAAAAGAAAATTATCACTGCAATTTTCCAACTATACTCTGCTCAATACCATCTCAAGTGTGTCATACATCATCTTGTCATTCACTTGAACAAGAAGTCACATAATATGCAGAGGTAGAAAATAATCTGAAATGTGGAAGTGCCACTAGGGCAAAATCACATTCATATGCCAACACAGGAGAAAATTTAAAAAAAAAAATAAATTTTAACTTCATCTTAACTTCATCGGCTTTCATAATGAAAGCATCTTAAAAATACTTAATTGGGGAAAAAGTTTCCATGAAAAGCTGCTGGGAACGACAGTAGAGCCATTCTAGAGTTTACCAATCAATGTTAGAAGAACAAACCACTGAGAATATATCATCACAGATCAACCTGAATGTTTTAAAAACATTAACATTACACAGTAAACGGAGGATTCCAAAACCTAAGAAAAATTTAATAAAAGAAAGTCAGTATTTCTATCCCTCCTACTATTACCACTCCCCTCACAAAGATCCTCCAGATTATACTTCACAGCACCCCATAAAATACAAACTAGAGTTGTAGTACGTTGACCTGCCTTTAGTTACATAACCCAGTAAAAGCTTTCACAACCAAAAAAAAACCCAACCAAAAAAATATAATCCCTAAAAATATTTCTACATGATCTTATTTTACAAGGCTAACTCTTAATTCCTAAATCCCTATTCTTCCACACTGAAGAGAATTCAACAAACTTGAACAGCCACTCCCAAAATCCTCTGGATTCTTTTTAAAATGTCAGTGGTCAGAAAAAAGCCTTCATCCATCAGATTAGCTTTTCATTCAAAACAGACATTCTATCTCTGATGATGGTTCAGGCTTCTTCCAAGAAAAGCCAGGATTAGATGGTCACTGATGCAATGCCTTTCCATCAGGACACCCAATGTCCCTCCTGTACCACCACTCATCCTCCCTCTGCCCCCTGCACCCAGCAGCCTCTACCACTGGCATGGACACTTAAAACAGGTGGGTTTTTTTTTAATTTTATGTCAAACTCACAATTGTGTACCACTGGCACATCATAAGACAACCACATGATGTGGGGGAACCAGGAGGTACTTCAGAGACAGGTCTAGATGGAAGTAAGGCTGGCCTTAAATTAAACTCCAACTACTGCCCATCTAAAATCCAGAGGTGTCAATGCAATCACAGCAATAGTGACAATTTTTAAAGACAGCAGAGTCACCACATGCTTTGCAAGTGTGTGTAAGACCTTCTTGATTTCTGTCCTGGGTATACAGCCAAGCTCTGCCTGACTCAGCATGAAAGGGAAAGTGCATTCTATTAACAGCAGTGCTTAAACCTTATTCCATAAAGAGTTTTCCAAGAGCACTCACATCTATTCTTCTTAATATCCCTCCCACATTAAGAAATTATTATCTAATACAAGGAGTAATCAGCTCATGGTCTTACTACAGTCATCCTCCTTGACAAAGCAGGGAAAAAAATACCCAACTGTGAAGCATTAGAAGTCAAGGTTCAAAACATCCCCCTTTATTGGGATCTATGCAAATTTATTTAGATCTCCATGCAACAAGACCAAGTGCTGCCTCTTGATACAGACTGGTAAATTCAAAGCCTCTATTTCTGCAATGGGCCTTCACCAGGACACACAGAATGTCACAGGAAGGGCACACAGCCTCAAATGAGGGAAGAGAAGCTGGTGACAGCTAATCCAGAACTAGTCTAAATGTTAATTTTAACACTCTACTATGTCAGAACATCGTTAAGCACTGAATTTCATGTTATCCTGCTAGCTTTCTAATCTGAAATACCAATATAGAAGAACAGACTAATAGATAATTAATTTATTATAATATTACAGACCCTTCCAGGTGAGAACTGAATGGCAAAGTTCATGGTGTGCACCAAGAGCTATCCAGATTGATGCAAATTTGTTCCCAACATGACATTTCTCATTCCACAGCCCCTCTCAGATCCATTTTCTCTGTGCTACCCCAGGAAATGAGACATACAAGAGGAAAACAGACATTTTTGTGGTACTTAGGAGCAAAAATATGTATGTGTAGAATTATATAGAGGGCCAGAACACCTCCCATCACTGCAGGCTAAATGAGTCATCCACTTCAGAATAATGACCAGTAATTAAACAAGAATCTGTAAAGCTGTTAAGTGCCTTTAACAATTCCAACCTATGACACTGAAGGGGTACAAGCTCCCCATGTACTGAAACCATCCATGTGATCTATCATAGAGTGGAGCCTCTTACAAAACAACCTCTCACCTATGGAAATCCTTCTCCCCAAGAAGCCAAACAAAAACAATTTAAAATATTTATGGCCATGAATTTCAGCCCTGTTCCATAAACTGATGGAGAGACATGACATCATGCTAACTACCTAGACCTGTCTGGTTGATGATAGTCCCAGGTTTCAGGCTGAAGACTGAACTGCAGGAGGATGGGAGGGAGTGAACCTACAGGTCAGCACAGATGCTGAACACAAATCTGACTGGCCAAAGCCAGAGCTGACACTCCAGCAAATATAGGAGGTCTGGCCAAGCAGGGCTGACACCACAAAAACAAGTCTTGCAATATTTTTGCCTACTTTTCAGCCTCCTTGGATTGGAAGTAGAAAGGTTTCCCTTTCCTTAGGGACCTAACTGCTCCATCCTCCAGTCCCTGTATCCACAGTTCTGTTTTCATGTGGTACAGACTCAACATATTTCCTGATGCATTAGCAAAATCATAGCAAGCCCCATGCTCCAGTGGGACATTCCTATCTGTTTTTTATCAGCATAGCAAGTTGCATCTCCCTTTGCTCCATGGTTTCCCCCCTACATTTCCAGACCTGAGCTACATGTCTTAAGCTTCCAGTGCTTTACTGAAGTCCTTTCATATAGCTCATTTCTAAATCTTGTCTAGAAGTATTTTTTTTTTCCTTCCTAGCCCCTTACATCTCTAAGCGCCAAGCACTTGGCCGGCCAATATTCCCAAATCAGGCTTCAAAGAGGCAATTCTGAATTGTCTTGACTCAGGTTGTGACGAGAAGGGGCAGGGGCCCCCAAAAGCATGGTGCTCTGCTGCTGCAGGAAGGAGCAGATGGCCACCTTCCAGATGGCTGCCAACCTCATCTCACCAAGTGCAACATCTGTACCTTGAATTACATCTCAGAGGATGGTCCTGACACAGACTGCAGGTCACTGCCCACGGCTCCCGGCCACACGGCTGCTCCACAAGCCAGGGCATTCTGCAAAATGCAGAATGACAAGCCTGAAAAAAGGTTACGACTAATTAAAGTTTGTAGCAGGGCACAGTTGAAAGAGAGTTCAAAAGTAGATGTTAAGGAGAAATCCATCCTAAATATATATATTTTAAATGTTTCTCGAATCCAGCGTTTTGTCCCCAGCCACAAACATGCTTTGCTTTCCACATGGCACCTTGCAAACCTGGAATTAAGATGTGAACCATGCAAACCCAACCAACCCCAATGGTTTTGCTTCCAGGTCACTCCACAGCTGAGAACGAGCTCGTATTTCAGCTTCCAGACCAAAAGTCTCTAACAGCACTACAAGAGCACTCAAAAATGGATTGGATCCAGCTTTAAACATGATAAACTTCCCAAGGCTCAGTGAAACAGTGGTCAATGAATTTTAGCTTGAAGTAGCAAAGAGCAATTTGTGACTTCTGTACCATCTAAGTCTAATTTTAACACAGCCACAAATTATATTGTTTCTTCATATGAACTTAATTCAACTCCTCTTTGGGGCAGTTAAACTTGAAACCTACCAACAGTAAGGTAGCCAAACAATTTTTTCTGCCACAATAAGAGGCTGGTATGAATTAATGGTTTCACCAATTTTACAGTATATATTCTTCTACAGTCTATTTAATAAATTCAAAAATTAAAATGTTACTGCTTTCTTATTCTGAATGCATAACCTCCTCAACAAGACTGTTTCCAGATACATAAAAGGAAAAAAAAGTGTGTTTTACAATAGGAAAAGGGAGCACACTGCATTTCAAAATCCATTAAAATATAAAATTCTGGTTACAGGCTCAACAATCTGCCTAATTAGTTTTTTCTAATTAGCAGGATGCTCTAACCTCTTTAATAAGACTTCTGTGGACAGAATGTTCCATACTGGTTATCCATCTGAGGAAAAAACTAAACAAATACTTCTGAAGTGCAGCTAATAGAACAAACGTGGCTGGGCTTCATGGTCAGAAGGCTGCTCTGGCATGTAATACTGGCAATCTGCAAAAACATGAAATATTCTACCTTGGATAGACTACTGCTCACACTAAACACCCCTCTGGATTTCAAAGACAAAATGAAAGATGTTATATGCAAGAGTCAGTGAAGTTACAGTTTTAAACCACATGCTGGAACGCAAAATAAGTAAAATAATATTTTTAAAAAATAAAATTAAAAGCAAAATAAAATATGCATGGACCAGACACCATGGAAAAGTGCACTGAAGAGATAATGGGAAGGCAAATACCACAGTGATGCTGTAACAACCCAGACTCTGGTTGCAAAGCTGTCTGGCTGCACTGCAAAGCATTTGCTCGGTGCACACAGCTTTTGTACCTTCCTCTTCATCATTCAGAGTCTTAGTGTGTACCTAGTAATTAACAGGCAACATTATTGTCTCCAAATCCCGTTTTATCCAACAAAAACCATTTTCTTTATTCCTCTATGTCAACCACGGCATTCAAGAACTATGGAAGAAACTATGGAAGGAACTAAAAAAATGGGGAGCCCCAGAAGTAACTGTGACCAGAGGAAAACTCTGGAGATAAAGAAAACTCAGGCCCCAGCTCCATTAGGAGTTTGCAGAGCAGCTGCTGAGCTTCATCTCAACAGCTGAAATATCCTTTATACTCCTTAAAAATGCAGGAAGCACACAAGCATCTCAAACTCCCTCCCTGCCACCAATTCATTCACCCCGATTCCACCCATGGCCCGAACATGTTGGTCTCATCACCCTCAGCAGACAGGAAAGCTATTATATCCTTCATTTTTTTTCCAATCAGTATCTAGGAAAACAAGAGCCATGTGCAAAATATAATCTAAGAACAGTCCCTTGAAAACCTCCTGCTAATGACAGGAGGTACAGAGGCACCATAAATATTGACTTCAAACACACTGAGCCCCAGAGACCCCACGCACTCCACAATGTCAATGACCTTCCATGCAGCTGTTAGCATTGGAAATTAGGATTTTTCAAGTACAGATGCTTACTTTAATGCTGAATTTATATTCCACTCATCATAGCATAGCATGGTTAACAGTTGGACTTGATGCTCTTAGAGGTTTTTGCCAACCTTAATGATTCTATGATTAAAATCTAACATTTTTCTTTTGTACTGAAATGTAAAACTACATAAAATTATTTTCCAGTGGGTTGACACTAGAATGAGCATTAATTCAAGGCAAGACCACTCTCCAGGTTCTCTGCTCCATGTTTAAAAAAAACAAAGGAAGAAAATGTAGGTTTTGTTATTTCTAACTGATGATGTAATTTTCAGTAATTACATTAGACTCTGGTTTTCCAGATTCTTCTGTGGTAATTTCTCTTTTCTGACACTCCTCCCTACCACTCCTGCCTATGGAGCTTTTGGGGACAAGATTGGTCTGTCTTTACAGCATTTCAGACCTGAATGCTTCAACAGCAACAAAAACCACTAAAAACTGATTCCAGACTGGGCTGGGCCCACAGGATCCTCTGCAGGGCTGGTATTAAACCTCACCAAGAGCAAGTTCTGCTGCAAAACAGATTCCACCTGGAGTACATGGTAACAAACAGTCTGGAGGAGGTAAAAATGAGGGCTCTGTAATCAAGTTCTCTTCCAAAACAGTCTCTTGACTGGAAAACATCATTTGAGTTACCAGGAACTGCAATGGCCAACTGACCTCACACAAGCGAACTTCTCTCAGTCAGGACCTTGAAGATTTGTGAAAGTCATGGATAAACAAAAGGACACCAAATATTTGCTCCTGGGATAACTGAGAGTCACAAATACCAAGAGATGCCTGACACCTGCTAACTCTAGTTCCTCCCAAAGCACCTTTTTTACTCCCACTTTGACACCCCGCAGCTAACACTTGAGGATGTAACAATAAATCTGAACCAATTTTAGTCTACGATGATGGCAACAAACGAGGAATTCAAGTGCCTAAAAAAACCCCCAAGAAAATAGTCACTCTACTACCAAAGATAAAAAACCTGCCAAAATCTCCCCCAAAATTCATCTTTTCTTGCATAGTTTTAGTGTCTTCAGCAATATTTCTCCAAACTCATTTGGCAGATAAAAATTGTAACTGTTAGGTTCTTAATAAAATTGACTACCAGGAAATTTCTGCATTAAAAATAATTTAAAATAATTCAATTCCTTAGGGTTTAAAAACAGAGATGTTGCTATGCATGATAACTGCTCCGTGTTTGGTGAGCTACAACTCTTCTGTCATGAGTAGGGAATGCATTTTGCTCACAAAAGCCAAAGGCACTGTCAAACCTGCAGCAATCTGCAGAACATTAGGAAAAAAATGCCTGCAAACTAACTGTTACTAGATAATGGTCCCATTTATCATTCTTAAATTCCATCTTTAATTAAAAATGGGATATTCTCTTACATAAATAAAAAATGCAGATGTTCTCAAATTACTCCCCTTCAATTATTTTAGTTTCTCCATATATAATATACATAGAATTACATGTTCAGAATCTTTTTTTCATTTTATTACATAGTACCTAAATACGTGAGAATTTTTCTCTATTCTATCTGGATACACATCATTTTACATGGAGTATGCTATATTAAAATATATTAGCACTCAAGGAAAATACTTTAAGAGAAGTCAGTAGAAATACCATTTAACTGCAAGAATAATAGAACTTGGAAGTAAATTTTCTATTGTTCTATGCATAATAATTTACACATTTTCTTTTTTAAAAATCTGGTAAATCACTAATTTAAAGGATTGATGCAGGTACATCAGGTGAGGTGATGTGAGAGAAATGTTAGCTCCACTCTAAATACATTTTTTGTCATACAGTTCTTTGTAATACTGTTAACAGGAATAAATTCTTCCAGTAATTCTGCAACAAGAAAATCACATATTTGCTTTTGATGTTGTGTCCACTGCTGTTTCCTTCATTCTTTCTTCAAGTTGCCACTAGACAGAAATATAAGTTCAAGTAAGCAACAAGTAAAACGGAAATTAAGAGAGATGAAACAAAAAATGATGAACAAGAATGCAAGGTTATAAACATAAACAATAAAAACAGTCAGTGCTCTGAAATGGAAAGCATTCTTTAAAATGACTGTGTCCACTGGACCATCAGAATAAATGTGCAGGAGGAAGGGAGGAAAAGACAGGGACAAAGGACAAAGGCAAGAAAGGAAAAATACTGTCCAAGGGAACAAGGAAATTGTGGAATTCTTCATTACCGAACAATGAACAAAAAAAAAGGCTTTCAGTTGCTTTGTATTGATATTCCAATTCATATATACAATGTATATATTCCTAATTGTTTGTTGAAGGGAAGTTAAATTTATGATCATAATGACTCAAAGCCTATCAATAACAGGTATCATTCCCAAGATATCATTACCAAGCTGATAAGTATAAAAGGGAAGAGGAGGAAGAAAGAAATTTGATCAAACTGTGGTTTGGGGGAGTCAGAAGTTGATCCTAAATTAAATGTTTTCCATTGTGGCACAATTTGTCACACAGATTGTAATCAAACTCCTGATTAGGTATGTCTTGTATGTTTACGGAAGAAACGACATCATAGTCCACAAAATTAAGCAGTTAAGTGTCAATTTAGAGTCACATTTCTGTTTGATACAGAATGGCGTTTATGAAGCCATCATCCATCCACAACCACCCTCACCCACTGTGCCTCAGCTCACAACATAATCATCCAAGATCATGGCCCAAGTCCCTTGGATGAAACTACACCAAGAGGTGATGTCCTTGGAGAGCATCCAATGAACTCCATCCTTGTCTTAGGGACACTCAGTCTTGTAATCCCAGGGGAATCCAGAAGACAAAACCAGAAAACACCTTTGGGCACATTTTCCAGAGCAATCATGGACCTGGTCAGCACCTTCCAAACCTACACCGAAACTCACGGACACCCACAGCAGCTGACATAAAAAGCAGATGTAGAAAAAGAATCCTAGATGGTTTGGGTTGGAAAGGACCTTAAAGATCATCCAGTTCCAAATCCCCTGCCATGGGAACCTTCCACTACCCCAGGTTGCTCCAAGCTCCATCCAAGCTGGCTCTCAGGTACAGGCACACGGGCTGAAATGGGTGAGGAAAGGCCTCTGGATCCTTGGTCTGTTGAAGACTGGAAACTGAGATGTCACAAATACCTGAACCAAGACTTTCAAACTTCAATGTGTTTGGGGCAAGTTAAAGCTTACCAACCCAACCCCCCCACCCCAAATATATATATTTATGTTAGTGCTAAGGTAGGTGTTCTCCCAAAATTGTTTTGCTAAAAACAGCATGTACAATTTAAAATTCCTTTTCATTATGCATCAATTCACAAAATCCAGTCTAGCTGTGGATATTCCTTAAGAAAATTAGCTATTTATGACACCAGAACACAAAGCTATATGTCTAAATCATGTGCAAAGCAAGTATCTGACAAAATTTGTAATACTTACTTCTTAGCTAAAAAATATAAGTGAGATTATGAGAAAAAAGCAGCACCAAAAAAAAAAAAAGAAAAAAAAAAATCAATATTTTTTTCTTTATTAGATGCAAACTAAAGCTTTTTTTACTTTCCCTTTGGAAGATCAAATTAGTGTTATGGGCTGGAATGACAATGAATTGTGGAAAGTATCATATTCTTTATAATATAGTAGTGTATATGTTTGTTATTTGGAAATAGAAATGTAATCCATAACTAATCTAGAAATAAAATATATACACAGTAACCATTTAAAAGGACAGATAAAATCCTCATTAAAATCCTAAGTGCAGAAATACTGAATCATAATGCACAATTTCATTACATTTTACTGCCAGCAATGTAAATATCAATTCTCCAGGTGATTCATAAAATTCATTTTAGAAAGAAAAATAAGGATTTCACTCAGCATTTGAGAACATAAAGGAAAACACATGCTAGGGTTTGAAAACCCAGACTGTTCTTTCCTTCTCTCATCAGAATATTTTGCTGGAATTTCAGCAAATCTTTTACACATCAAACAGACAACTGCCATTTCACATTAGCACTTTGTGCAGATCACCCAGCAGTCCCAGCCCGCGTCCTTCCCGGCCCCGCACCTCTCCCCGCACCGTCCTCATCATTCCCAGCTTACTTCTGCCAAATCTCAGCTCCCATATATACACTTCCCCTGACTTCAAAGGAAGGAGACTGTATTTAAACTCATCTAAACCCTCTTTTAACTAGCCAAATTGTGAAATTGCCTAATAATGGGAGTGTATTTAGGGG
>VZTR01020371.1:12674-26324 GCA_013400775.1 Chaetops frenatus | reverse complement strand
CAGCCCCGTGCCCATCACTGCTCAGCCCCGTGCCCATCGCTGCTCAGCCCCGTGCCCATCGCCGCCCCGGCGCTGGCAGGGCGGAGAGTGGAGCTCTGCCCGCGGCCGGCCCAGGGGGGATGCGGGATGGCAGAGCCGCTGCCCCGCAGCTGGGCACATTCCAGGGGATGATCCCGAGCCCGGCTCCGGCTCGGCAGCTGCCGAGCGCCCGTGCCAGGCGCTGTCCCCGCGTGTGCTCCGTGCCACCCTGCTGCCAGGGCAGAGCGCCGCTGGCAGAGCCCCGGGGCAGCACACGGTGAGCTCAGGGTGTGCCCAGGAGCAGGGCAGGGGGGCGCTGGCTGGGGTCACACAGAACCATGGAATGGCTTGGGTTGGGGGAGGACCTTAAAGCTCATCTCGTTCCAACCCTTCCACTGTCCCAGGTGGCTCCAAGCCCTGTCCAACCTGGCCTTGGGCACTTCCAGGGCCTCCAGGGGCAGCCACAGCTTCTCTGGGCAGCCTGTGCCAGGGCCTCCCCACCCTCACAGGGATCAATTCTTTCCCAATATCCCATCTAAGCCTGCCCTCCTCCAGCTTAAGGCCATTTGCCCTTTCCCTGTGACCCCATGGCTTTGTGAGAGGGGCTCCAGCCTCCTTGGAAGCCCCCTTAGATACTGGAATGGGGCTTCCAAAGTCATGGTAACTTTGGGCAGTCCTGATCTCATCCCTGTGCCCCCTGCATCCTTCAGAAGCCAAACCCGGTGCCAGTGCCATCAGCTCTGCCTCACCCAGCTGCCTCTGGTGAGCCTGGTGTGACTCCACACCTGCACACACCATTTCCCTGGGGTGACTTGTCCATCCTGGGCCAGCCTGCACCTTTGAAAGGCTCAGGAGAAGCATCATTCCACACCTGGAGGATGCAACCAGTGAGTGTGAAACCTAGCCTGCAACCAAAGCACGCCGGGGCTGGGAGTCCTCCGGGCACCACCTGGGGGCTGGGAGTCCTCAGGGCACCCCCATCCCCCCTGAACAGGGCACTGCAAGCCTTCAGGGCATTAATGTGGGCACAGGCTCAGCCCCAGGGCATGCCCTGCAGTGCCCTCTGTGCCTGGACTCCCCTGCCCTGCAGCTCCTTCCCTCCCAGCCTGGGAGAGCTCTGTTAGGAACCTGTTGGCTCAGGCAGCTGCACTCGACTTTCAGGTTTCCCGCAGGGTTTGTTCCCTCAGCTTGGGAAAAGCTGTGCATTTGCAGGAGTCCCATAAAGCTGGATCTGCCCTGGCTTCCCAGGCCACCCGTGGGACCTGCCAACCCTGCCGAGAACTCGGGAGGGAGGACAAAATCCCATCACTCCAAGGATGGGGAGATGCTCTGCTGGGAGCTGCTGCTCCCAAACCAAGGTGTCTAATGGGGTTCAGCCCAACCCTTATGGCAGAGCCATCCAGAGGCCTTGAGGATGCAGAAAGGTGCCTGACCATGCCCACAGCCATGTCCCTGCTTGCTCAGGGAAGCTGGGAGCTCTCCTGGAGAGCTGGACACCCTCTCCATCCTCCCACTCCCCTCTCAGCTCACATCGGTTTTTCCCCTTTGTGACGCTCAGCTGCCACTTTTCAAAGGCAGCTCAACCACTCCTCTGTACATCACTTCTTGACCAAGTTTCATTTCTTTTTCCTTCATCTCCTGTCTCTTTATTTGTTTAGAGTTTTATCTCTGGGATTCCAATTCCTCCTCAGGAGGTTGTTGCATAAGTAGCCTCCATACTGATTGCAAGGATTTTAATTTGGCAGCTTTCATCTTAAGCTGTTTCTAAGGCACTTCCTCATTTGTTTAAAATCACCCTGCCTAAAGCCTGCGAACTGTTTTTCTGGCTTGATACTTCCCAAAGGGCTCTGGGACTTAATTAGAGTCCCTGCTCCTTTGTGGTTCAGTGACAGTTGTCTGGATTAAGTCAAGAGTTGCCACTTCACTCGTGTGCCCCAGATCTGGATTTGCAAAGCTCTGCCATTGGACACCTCCAAGGCAGTTTGGACCTCTTAACTCACAGGTAGCTACACTCAGCTCTGCTCTGCAGCCTCCCTGTGAGCTCCTGCTCCTTGGCTGTGAGAGGACCCCATGGAGGACACAGAACCCCAGGGGACAGGACAAAACTCTCCCAGCCAAGGTGAGGATGGGCACCTGCCCAGCATCCAAAAATTGAGCACCTCCCTGTGCTCTAGGTCAAAGGGGGAGCAAACCCAGGAGCCAGAGCAGAGCAGGGAGGGCTGGAAAGGGGAATTCACACTCACTTTTCCATCCCCTTGGTTGGCTGCTGCAGCCCGGATGTCTCAGCCCTGGCTGGGATGAAAGCACAAGGGCAAGGTCAGAGATGCAGCCTGCGAGGCTGAGCCCACCCTGCAGGGCCCCCGGAGCTGCTGGATCCCCCCAGAGCAGCAGGATGTCTGTGGGGCTGAGCCCAGGGGAGCAGGCCCAGCTCAGTGGCACTGGTTTGTCACCTCCTGGCTGCGAGGTGACCCTGTGTAAGGGCTCCAGTGAGGGAGATGCCTGCTCCAGCTGGAACCTGGGCTCTGGCACCCCCTCTGCCACCCCCACTTCTGGTCAGGTCCCCACCCATCCCTTTCTCCTCTCCAGGGTCTGGCTTTCTACAAGCTGGGATGAAGTCACCCTCAGGCCAGCTGTGACATCCTTCACAGCAGGGGGGTCTGCCTGGGCCCCACCTCTGCTTTACGGGATGTGATTGATGCTGATTTAATTGGTGTTGGTTTAATTGGCTCATCCAGCTCCCATATGTGTTGGGAGGGGGCCAGGGAGAGCATTAAAGGCTCATTACACATTACGAGCATCTTTCCCCATCTCCTCTCTGCTCCTTCTCCTCCCTCACATTTCAGAGCACCAGGACACTCCAGCGTGAGGTGGGAAGCTCTTCTGGGAATGCTGACTATGGGAATCCTGTTGGAAGGAGACAAAATGGGCATGGCTTGGAGACACCTGGGCTAGTGGAAGGTGTCCCTGCCCATGGTACAGGGTGGGACTGGATGATTTTTAAGGTCTCTTCCAACCCAAACCAGGAGGGGGGTGATCTACAGCATGTGGGGGTGGTGACAGGGGCTAGGACTTCATGTGGGGAGGGATGTCACACACCTGGGCAGCAGGAACGGAGAGCCAAGGGAGGGATGTCAGGATCCCGTGTGCTCTCTGTCCTCCAGATATTCCAGTTCCAGGCTCAGCTGTCGCCCCTCAGCCCGTGTGGGCATCACCCTGGTGCCAGCTGCTTCTCCTGTCTCTTCCCTGGGGCAGGGCTGGCACACATCCCCTTCCTAAGGATGGGGGATAAACGAAACCACCCCTTCTTTTCCCCTGCTGGAGCTTCTTTGATGTCCAGGCCCCTGTTTGTGCACAGACACCCCCAGTCCCTTTGCATTGTGCTGCATCCCTGAATCCCCAGCGCCTCCTCCCATTCAGTCACGTTCCCCAGCCTACCTGCCGTGCCTGACACCCACAGCCAGCACCAGGGTGTGCCCAAAACCCCGCTCCTGGCAGGCGTGTGCCCCGGGGCACACTGTCAGCATCCCGGGGCAGGGTCAGCTCCCGGCTGGCTGCAGCAGCAGCAGCAGCAGAAGCGCCCTGGTGCTGCCCCCGCTCCCCGCGGCAGCGCAGAGGTCTCCAGACCCCAGCCAGGGAATCAGGCCCGAGCTGTTGATTCCGTGGCCTGTGACGGTGCCGGTGATGTCGTTACAGCAGGAGCCCGGCGTGCCAGGCACCACAGCTCCGAGGGGAGCGGCTCCCCCCGCAGCCCCGGGCCATTCCCACTGCTACCCCACACAGGCTCCCAGGGATGCCCAGCTCCCCGAGGGTGCTGCAGGCAAGGACCAGAAGCTCTTCCTTCACTCCAGCAGGGGAAAAGAAGGAGTGGTTTAGTGTAGCCCTCATTCCTAGGGGGCTCCAGGAGGAAGGGGATGCGTGCCAGCCCTGCCTCGGGGAAGGGACAGGTTTCATCCAGGAGGAACACCCGGCACCAGGGTGATGCCCACACGGGCTGAGGGGCGACAGCTGAGCCTGGAACTGGAATATCTGGAGGACAGAGAGCACACGGGATCCTGACATCCCTCCCTTGGCTCTCCCTTCCTGCTGCCCAGGTGTGGGAAATCCCTCCCCACGTGAAATCCCTGTCACACTCACTATCGCCAGTGCAGGAGCTGAGGGACAGGACAGAGTGGGGGTGATGTTCCCGAGGCTGGACAGGAAAGTCCCCCCCTTTCCCAGGGGGAGGAGGATTTTCCCTGTCCAAGCAGACCCTGCTTTCCTGCCCCTCTGGGAGGAAAGCCCAGCGAGGTGAGCTGGAGTCCCGGAGCCAGGGAGTGCTGAGCTCGGCGTGGGCTGGGAGAGGAGCTGGCTGGGGAGCACGGCCACGCTGCCAACTTGGCACAGCTCGGGCAGCAGCCCAGTCCCAAGCCACCCAAGCTGTTGGGAGTGGGTATAAAACAGACCCTGCTGGCCAGTCCCCAAGGGGAAGAGCTGACTTGGGCAGGAAACATCATCGCTGACATTTAAGAGTAGGGGAAGAGCGCCCAGCTGGCAGGCGGGGAGAGCAGAACCGGGTATCCTGCACCCTCCTCCCCCTCAGGGCCCCTTTCTCAGGCTCTCCGCTGGCTTCATCTCCCAGGGCTGTGACCCTCCCGTGCCCACAGGACAGCCCAGGCCTCCCCGCTCCCACTCGGTGCCAGCCCTGGGGTCAGAGCCGCCCCTGCGATCAGCGTGTGCCAGTGCCAGCCACGGCATCCCCTGTCCCACACCAGCCTGGGACACGCAGGACAAAGCTGGCCTGGCGTGGGAGCTGCACTTGCAGGGCACACGGGCTCCTGGGGGAACAGCGGGGACAAGGACACTGCAGCAGGCTGGCTGTGCCTTTGGGGGGACAACAAAGTGAGACAAGCCAGGGCCAGCTGCCCCTGCGGTGAGCAGGAGGAACAGCCCATCCCGGCGGGCTGGCAGCCAGGGCAGGCTCCGAACGCGGCGCTGGTGGGCGGCCGGACCTGAGTCAGTGGGAGCTGGAGCCCCGCGCCGCAGATGGCCCCGGCTCCCGGCTCCCGGCTCCCGGCGGGCTGAGTCACCCTCCCACCGCCGGAGGCAGCGCTGCCTGAGCAATCGGGGCTGTGCTGGCCCCCCGGGCAGGGCAGGGGTGTCTGCAGGGCCAGCTGGAGTGTCTGAGCCCCTGTGGGGCAGCACGGGTGAAGCCCCCCCAGGCGCTGTCCCAAAGCTCAGTCCCCAAAGCCAGGATCTCCTTCCGTGTCCCCCCAGCCCTGAGGACCAGGCTGATGGGGGAGAACACGGAGGTTCCCTCCTGGAGGATGGGCAGAGGGCCTGGAGCAGGGGTGCTGGGCTGAGGAACCCCCTGGAAGAGGGGCTGGGTGGGCAGGTTGGGGGAGCCCACAGTGGATGGGGATGGAGGCTTCTGCGGGGAGCTGGAGCTGCCAGAGCAAACCCCAGCAACGCAGAGCCCAAACCTCTTCCTGGGGACATTCACCTGCTCTGGAGGTCAGCAAAGAGCTCAGGGCTCTGCTCACTCCAAGGAGCTCAAAGAGCTCAGGGCTCTGCTCACCCCAAAGGACCAGGTTGCACCAGACCCCTTCATCCGCCCACCCTCCCAGGGGTGACGCAGAGGGATCAGGTGAAATTCGGTATTTCTCCTCCCTGGGTGCCAGAACCTCCAGGAGCTGTCACTGACAACCACAACGCTCTGTTCTCCCACATTTTGTAAAATGTCAGTGGACTGGGAAATCCAGGGAGCATCAAGAGCCAAACCCCATGAGGTCCCTGCTGGAGATCTCAGGGCTGTGCTGCTGCCGTGGGCTGGTGGCTGCAGCACGGGGCTGCCAGGGTGGGCGATGGGATCTCCCCTCCCCTCTCCCAGCAGTGTTTGCTGACCCCACCCCACAGCTGAGTGCAGCACCAGGAGCTCTCACAGCTCATCCGAGCCTTGGCCAGAACCTGCATTTCCCCATTCACTGTTACTTCACAAAACAGAGGGGCTCCCTGAGCCCACAAACCTGGGAAATGCATCCACGAGGGCCTCGTGGTTCCCACTGTGCCAGGATGGAGCAGGTACCTGCGAGCACAGATGGTGAACTCCAGCAGCACCAGGAATGCTGGAGATCATAATTATCTGAACATAATGAAGGGTTTCATTAAATACACTTGGAAAACAACTCAGCAGCCGCACAAAGTTAAACTGCTGGTCTCAACTCTCCAAACTATTTAAAATTTATTAGCTTCCCCTGCGGGTCTCAAGCTTTTAAGTACCAGAGAATTCTTGAAAATAAGATTTTATTTTTTTTTTCTTTCTTCCCCCCATCTCTTTCCAATGTTTTTTGGCCTCTCAGAAGTGCCCGTGGGGGGGGGGGGAACCATCAGCCTCTACTTTGCTGCTCTCTCAACCCCTGCAGGCACAGCCTCTCTCTCCCCCCGGCCCTGTCAGGGCTCCCCCTCCCCGGGCTGCTCTGCACTTGGGCTGCCGAGCACGGGCGTTTCCGAAGGGATGATCAAATCAGAGACACCTGCACGCTGATCCCTGCTAAATCCCGGGCTCCAGGCTGCAGGTGGTTCTTGTTGCAGAGGGATTAGTGGGAGGCTGAATAAACCTGGGTTTGATCTACTGCTAACTGGTGAGGGGTGATGCCCTTGGCTAAGATGAGATTTACTGAGCTGTATCTCTTCACAATGTGTGAGGGAGGCAGGGCTGGGAAGATGCTCTTTCCTGCCCAGAAAGAGAAATTCCTGGCTTTGGATAATGGCAATAGCTTGGAGCTGAGCTGGGGAGGGTGGTTGCTCTCAGAGAGCCAGGGGGTGGGCAGGGGCTCTCTCCTCTCACCCCATGGCTGTGGGGAGGGGGTTCATGTCTGGAAGTGCTGGGAATTCCCTCGTGGGCTGTACTGGGTTGGGGAGAGAGACCCTGGCTGCTGTTGCAGCACTGGAGGTGAGAGCAGGGCTGGGACTGGGGGCTGCTGGAGCCTCCTTGTTCTTCTGGGAAAGATTCAGCTGGGGAGATAGGGAACTTTGTGGCCTCACCCCTCTTTGGTGAAGTATTTCCCTGCGGAAAAGCAGGGTGGGGATTCTTTCCTCATGGGAGACCACAATGCTGAGTGCCAGAGTGCTTCAGCAAACGATTCTGATTTACAGCCCTTGCCTGCAGGCTGGAAAGGAGCTTCATACACAGGGATAATGCAGGGGGATCAGGTGAAACTTGGTATTTCTCCTCCTTGGGTGCTGGAAGCTCCAGGAGCTGTCACTGACAACCACAACACCCTGTTCTCCCCTGTTTTGTGAAGTAACAGTGAATGGGGAAATGCAGGTTCTGGCCAAGGCTCGGATGAGCTGTGAGAGCTCCTGGTGCTGCACTCAGCTGTGGGGTGGGGTCAGCAAACACTGCTGGGAGAGGGGAGGGGAGATCCCAGAGCCCCTGCATTGGATGGGAGCTCAGAGGGGGCCACTGAGTCTGTGACAGGGCTGGAGCCCCTCTGGAGCCAGGCTGGGAGAGCTGGGGGTGCTGACCTGGAGAGGAGAAGGCTCCAGGGAGAGCTCAGAGCCCCTTGCAGGCCCTAAAGGGGCTCCAGGAGAGCTGGAGAGGGACTGGGGACAAGGCCTGGAGGGACAGGAGCCAGGGAATGGCTTCCCAGTGCCAGAGGGCAGGGCTGGATGGGATTTTGGGCAGGAATTGTTCCCTGGGAGGGTGGGGAGGGGCTGGGATGGAATTGCCAGATTTGCTGTGGCTGCCCCTGGATCCCTGGCAGTGCCCAAGGCCAGGCTGGAGCAGCCTGGGACAGGGGGAGGGGTCCCTGCCATGGCAGGGGGGGGGATGGGATGAACTCTAAGGTCCCTTCCAACCCATCCTGTGAGCAGAAAATCCATCTCAGCCTCCCTGTGCATCTGAACCCCCCAGCCCCTCGAGGTGCTTTACCTGTGGCTCAGGGCTGTGTCCAAAGGGGACCCATCCCCCGTGCTGGGTCAGCTGGGAGCCTCTGCCCCAGGGAATGGAGCAGGGTTTGCACAGAGCCAGTCCCAGGGCTGTGGAGTTACCAGAGAGCCTCGGGGCACTGCCTGGCCGAGCCTTGGGCCTTGGGGCACAGTGTTTGCAGGTGGCTCTGCAGATTTGGGGGAGAATGCAGTTACAGGTGAATGGAAATAACCCCAACTTCCCAGGGATGACCAGCAGGCTTAAACCCCAAAAACCCCGGGGCAGGAGGAGGAGTGGCTCCTCTATCTCTCACAGCAGGGCAGCTGCAGAGCTTCCCTGGGGACAGGAGGGAAAGTCCCAGACATCCCACAGGAGGGAGACTGATGGGACAGGAGGGGATGAGGAGTCCTAGAATCTGGAGTTATGTCATTCAAAGTCGTTTTGGAAAGGGATATTTGGGGTTGATGTTGATGCCTGAAGTGGCTCCCTAGAAACAGAGACTAGACAGGAGTAAGGGAATAAAAGTGGATAATAAATATTTATTTGAAGGCCTTCAAGGCCCACCCTGGGGAGCCAGAGCTTGCTGACACCCTGGACCCCAAGGTGGGTGACAAGTCACGAGTTCTTCACACAGTTCTAGGTTTTGGTCCATTTTCAGATCAGCATAAATTCCCCAATTACAGCTTTAGCTAATGATGGAATTATTCTCAGTTTGCCCCCCCTTTCCAGGATGTTGGGTTTTGGGCCCAGGCCAGGCTGGGTGTCCTTGCAGAGCAGGCCTGGGAGAGGCTTTGTTATGTCAATGCCATCATGAGAGAGCAGCAGCTCCCAGGACACTGCAGAGCCACACACTGAGCACTGCAGGATTTGAAAAATAGGAAAGTTAAAACCTAAGGCATCACTGCGACCACAGGGAAGGCAGAACAGTGAGTTTGCTCCCACCTGTGGGGCTGCCAGGCTGGTTTTGGGGGGGAGTGAGGAGGGGTGGAGCACCCACTGCTGCCTTGGCTGTTCTTTTCCAGCTCCCCAGGTCCTGCCTTGCCCGGGGAGGAGGAGCATGAGAGGGGAGCCAGGGGGAGGGCAGCACACATGGAGCAGGCAGCTGCTCCCCAGCCGGGCTGCCCCGGGGGCTGTGGCAAGGAGTGGGCATCAGGTGCAGTTCTCTGGCATCAGAGAGGGATTTCCCTTCAGGATTTAATGCAGCAGCAAGGCCAGGGCTGCAGCAGCTCTGAGGCTCTGTGGGGATGTGAGCTGCAATCCCCTCCTGCTGGGTCACTGCTCGCAGGGCTGCAATGAGCTGGAGGGTCTCAGCCTGCTCCAGCCCCCAAAAGTGGGTCACACAAGCCTTACAGAAACCCATCCATCCCTTAGAGGGATGCCCAACAGGGAGGAAATCCTTAGAAATGGGGCTTGGTCACACTCGCAAAGACGCAAGGCCCCAGCTGTGGAGGTCTGCTCAGCAAAGGAAGTCCAGGGCAGGTTTTCCCAGGTTTTTTTTTTTTTTGTCCATTAAATGGGAGCAGGTGGGTCTGCTCCTGTTTTTGTGGCAGCCCTGCAGACAGCAACTTCCCTTCCCTCTTTTAAAATGGCCAGATGAGAGGAGCTCTTTCTTTTATTCACTCAGGAGCTCTGTGCAGTGGCCTTGGCAGTCTCCCCAGCCAGCAGAGAGGGGCTGGAGGGAGGCAGGGGCAGGGGAAGTGCCCGTGTCCCTCTCAGGGCCAGCTCCAGCAGGAGCCTCTGCCCGCAGCTGGGCTCATCAAAGCTGCTCTGCTGAGCAGAAGGGGCAGCTCAGTGTGTGAGTTACTCAGTGCCCCGAGCAGGGCACGCAGCTGCAGCCTGGCACTGCCCCGTGGGCACGGCCCTGTCCCTGCACCAGCCTCGGCCACGTGTCCCTGCCCGCCTGGGCACAGCCTGGGACCCAGCTGTGCCCACACTGACATCTCCAGAGCTGGGCTGGCAACAGCAGGGGGGGGTTTTCCCCAGGCCTCCAAAACTTCTCAAGGTCTGCAAAAAGCAGATCAGAGTTGATCGTGAGCATGGGGGAGTTGCAGCAGGGAGAGGGGTCACAGCGTGGCAGCTGGGCACGGATGTTCCAGCAGGCAGGGATGGTCCTCCCTGCCCAAGGGCCTCATCTCATCTGTCCCCATGCCAGCACCTTCCCTGGGGGCTGTGGGCAGTGCTGGAGACTCTGAGGGCTGGGAAGGGTAGCACTTGCAGCCCGAACCCTGCCAGGCTTCACTTTGATGCACTCAGAGCCTGGTGTGGGGCTGGCTGGGGATGAGCCCTTTACTTCCAGGGCTGGAGTTCCCAGCCCCTGAGGATGGTGCAACTTCTGGCTGCTTTGTGCCTCTTGTGGAAATTTTTCAGCACAAAATTCCTCCTCCGTGTCCACCGAAGGCAGGCCAGAGAAGGAGCCTGTCCATTGCCTGAGTCTGGTGGTTCCCAAGCAGAGACAGGCTCTGTCCTGCCTCTCCTGTGCTCTGTCTGCTCAGGGAACAGCCTGGAAAGGTGGATCATGGAATCAGAGAATATCCAGAGCTGGAAGGAACCCACCAGGATCATCCAGTGCAGCTCCTGCCCTGCCCAGCCCCCGCAACAATCCCAGGCTGTGCATCCCTGGCAGCGCTGCCCAAAGGCTCCTGGAGCTCTGGCAGCCTCGGGCCGTGCCCATTCCCTGGGGAGCCTATTCCAGGAAGGAGGAGGAAGATCCCAGGTGTGTTCCACAGGGAGAGTGTGGATGAAGCTCTGAGATTGCTCTGGCTTCAGCTCCCAGCTGGATTTGGGGGGGTCAGGATCATAAATCATGTCAGTGCACACAAGGGGCTCGAGTCTGTGCTGTCCACGAGCCCGTGCTGGGGACAAGGAGAGGATTTTGTTTTCCATCTCAATCAGCCTGGGCTCTTTAGCGAGCTCTCACAAAGACACTCTGGCTTTTCATGCTGCTCTTGATCTCGGGGCCAGTAGCAAAATCCCGGCGGCGGCTCCCTGGGCACCGCTCCCACCTCTCTCATCCTGCGGCGGTGCCGGCACCGCTGCGGGCGGTGCCAATCGCCTCGGGCCTTAGTGATGCCGAGTGATGCCGAGCCGGGAGGGGAGCTGCTCTCCCGGAGTCCAGCCCTCCCTGCCGCTGTCCCTGCCCCGCTGCCGGCAGCTGGATCAGTGCTTTCCTCTCAGCTGGACAATCCCCGTGCTTGGCGGGGGTGCCCCAGGCCAGCAGCACGGCAGCAGAGGGTTTCAGTGGGGGAAAAGCAAATTAACGAGCAGGGGACAGCGGCTCTGTCCTCAAGAGTCTTCGGTGACCTTGGCAGAGGCTCCTGCCAAGCCCAGCTCTGCTCTCCCTGCTCCCCATCGGTCCTGCCCAGGTGAGGCCGGGGCTGTGTCCAGCTGCCCCAAGGATAAGCTCTGTCTGCCCAAGCAGCTCCCACCTCCTCATCCCCTGGGAGGCTCCAGGATTTCAGAGAGGAGCCATTTCCCCTTCGTGCCGCAGAGTAAAAAGGGATTTTACTTATTTTTTGTTGCTTTTCCTTTCTCCTCTCCTCCCCCCCCCCATTAAGTCTGTGACTAGAACATTGTGGCTTTTAAGTTTATTCCAACTGTTTGATATTTTACATAATCGTATTATTTATGTGACAAGATTAGAAGTACTCTGCATGCTGACAGGCAACCAGCACACACACAATTTCTTGCCAATCCTTCACGAATTTGCATTGTACTCCTGACTTCTCGGAGGCTGTGCAGATTGTGGCGCTGGGCGGGGAGAGAGGTGCAGATTCAGACGGAGGGGGAAGGAGGGGAGGGAAGCTGCTCATCCCAGAGCTGCTCATCCCTCGCACCCTCTGGGATCTTCCAGCCTTTGCTGGGCGGGCACCCTGAGCTTGGCACTCGTTGGGGCTCGTGGCAACACCTGGCCAGGCTTCAAACCCTTGGCCTCTCCCAGCGAGTGCTAAGCACACAAAGGTGTTTGGTTTAATATCCCGCTGCTCGCCCGTGGGATACTTGATTTATTCTGTGCCTGTAAACATTCATTTCACACCTAAACAGGGGCAGGTTCATCACTTCTGCAATCATCATTTATTCATGTCGTGAGGGTTGCAGGAAGGAGAGATAAATGGATTTCCGTGAAATTGGTGCTCCAGGCTGCTCAGGAGCCTCCATCCTTCTCACCAGGCTCTGAGCAGGGTGGAAAAGCTTCCCCCCTTCAGCTCCTCCACCCTGGTGCTGGCACAGCCTCCTCTGCAGAGCCAGGACAGAGGGTTCTGGGCCCAAAACCAGCTCGGGGACACTGGGGTCCCTCATTCCATGTGTCTCAAGGTCCCAGCTGTGCTCGAGGGATGGCTCATGCTGAGATATCTTGCTGTGGGCCCTTGCTTTGCTGCCTTCCCCTGCTTGGAAGGAGCTTTCTGATCTCTGCATTAAGGCAAGCGTTTGCTAAATATCCTTTTTTTTGGAATGTGTGTGGGGATAAAACCCACCCTTTCCAGAAGGAAAAAGCCCTGCCATGAAAAGATGAGAGGGGCTGTGCACGAGCCCTCAGAGCCATCCTGGAGGCCCCAGAGCCTGGGACCTCCCTGTGTCTTCCTGTGCCCTTCCAGCTGGAATGAACCTCCCCAGGGCCTGCAGGGCATCACACCCTGATGGGGAAACCCAACATGCAGCTGGCCCTCGGCCAGGGGCTGCTCACCCTGCACAGCCCAGCATGGCAGAGCAAACCCCAAACCACCAGAGATGGATGTGCCCTCCCTAAATAATTCATGACTCCAGCTCGCGCTTGGCTTCCTTTGTTATCTCGTTACGAATGAAAAAATGAACCGAGATTAAAGAGCTCTGGCTCTGTTTCCAAATTTATGGGCATTTAAATGTGATGTCTGAGTCTGTTGCTGCTCTGCTGTCAGGCTGACTCAGTCAGAGCAGTGTGGGCACCGGGGCAGTGCCAGGCTGGGCTGTGTCACACCTTGGCAGCCTCCTGCACCCCCGGGGATGGGGGCACCCAGCGGGCTCACAACCACGGGGGGGCTTCACCTTGTCCCCAAGGTCCTCAGCTTCACCACTGCTTCCTCCTCCTCCTCCTCATCACTGCTCTGCCCCACTTGCCTGTGCCCTGTGCAGCCCTCCTGGATGTCACTCCCCACCTTGGAGCGTCCCAGCTCTAAGCTCATAAACCTTGCAGTGCTAATTGGCTCTGACCTGACCCTCTGGAAGTGACCATTCCTCCCTGCCCAGCCCCGAGGTAACAGGGAAGGGCTGACTCAGATTTAGACCTTACCTTTATAAATGTCTGAAACGAGGTGAGGTGAGTCCAGGGTGCTCCCCTGGCAGCCCGTGGCCGTGGTTCATCACTGAGAGCAGAGCTGGGCTCTCCCTGCTGCCTGATCAGCACCAATTTTATGGCAGTGAAACCGCTGCCGTGTCGGGCAGTGCCGGTGCCTGGGGCAGCAGCGGGAGCCCGGCTGGCTGGGGGGAGTCACACCTGTGCTGAGAACACCTGCACAGCTCCAGGCACTCAGGAGCAGGCAGGGACAGCGAGGAACTTCCCCCTGCTCCCCACAGGAGAGCCCAGGTGCCTCAGGCTGGGACAGGAATGTCACCTCCATCAGTTTTGTGCAGGGATGCTCTGCTCACACAGAGCAGCCTTGGGGAGGGCTGGGCTCTCTGGGTCCCACTGACCCCCCCTGGTCCCACTGACCCCCCCCTCCCTGGTCCCACTGACCCTCCCCTGGTCCCTCTGA
>VZTR01020371.1:0-12526 GCA_013400775.1 Chaetops frenatus | reverse complement strand
CAGGTCCCACTGATGCCCCCCCTGGTCCCACTGACCCCTCCCGGGTCCCACTGACCCTTCCCTGGTCCCAGTGACCCCCCCCCGGTCCCACTGACCCCCAGCACTGGCAGTGAGGAGGGAGACAGACACAGCTTCAGAGGGGAATGTGAAGGGATTCCTGTGGGATGTTGAAAATGCAGGACAAAGAAATGACAGGGTTTTTTTTTGTTTGTTTGTTTTTTTTTTGTCGTTGTTTTGTTTTTTGTTTTTTTTTGCAGAGACAGTTTTGTTTCTGGAATCCCCAACACCTGAGTGCCCTGCAGAGCCCTCACATCTCTCACCATCCCAGTGAATCCAGTCTGTCCACTGAGGGCCCACTCCCACACAAGGACACTGCAGCTTTTTAAGCACAGAGAGAGTTGTTGATGAGGAGACTGCAGCCACCCTGTCCCTGTCACACCTGGCACTGGTGCCACATGTCCTTGAGCACAGTTTAGGACATCCCACCTGCCCATCTGCAGGGGCACAGGTGCCCTGGGCTCTGATAACCTTCTCCTGGGCCCAAGGGGTCCCTTCCTCCCCACCAGGGAGAGGGAATTTTACAGAGATAGACGCTAAACAGACAAAGGGGGGTGGTTTTAAACAGACAGAAGCAGGTTTAAATTAGATGTTAGGAGGAAATTCTTTAATCAGAAGGTGGTGAGGCCCTGGCTCAGGGTGTCCAGAGAAGCTGTGGCTGCCCCTGGATCCTTGGAAGTGTCCCAGGCTGGGTGGGATGGGGCTTGGAGCAGCCTGGGGCAGTGGGAGCTGTCCCTGCCCATGGCAGGGGGAGTGGAACGAGCTGACCTCCAAGGTCCTTTCTGACCCAAACCTCGTGATTCTCTGATTCCTAAACGCACAGGCAATTCCTGGCATTTGATTTGGAGGTTCTGCCCTGTGTTCCACACTCCCCTCTTTGCTGGCTGCAGTGTGGGCAAGGCCCAGGCAGGGGCAGGTAGTGCCCCCCCACCAAGGACAGCTCTGCCATCGATGCAGAGGGATCTGAGCCTCCCTCCCTCATCAGTTATTATCCTAAAATCAGCCTTTACTGGGCAGGTTTGTGCATCCTGCATCGATGTCCATCTGACAGGGGCTGAACTGCCTCAGAAATAAAGAGCACAAAGCAGACAGGGTGAGAGGAAAATAGCTCTAATGTAAAAATAAACGGTGTCCAGCCACCCACTGTGCCCAGCTGAGCTCCCAGTGGGGTCTCACATGCCTGACATGGAGCAGCAGCTGCCCTTTCATTAACAGCTTGCTCGTTTTCTCTCCCTGCAGCTGAATTCCTCCTAAAAGAAATGAGACTCAAAGTGACAGGAAGGAGACAGAGCCCGTGCCTGGGAGCCCCGGGCCTGGTGTGCTCTTGGCTGTGGGGACGCTGTGCCTGGGCCTGGCTGGGAGGGTGGGGATGGGACAGGAGCCCTCTGGTCCTGCCCTGTCCCACAGTCCCTGTGGAAATGGATGCAGGGATCACTGTCCTCCTCTGTGCCCCATCCCCTGCTTCCCCAGGACCCCTCCTCGGTCCTTCCAGGGCTCTGCTCTGTTTGTCTTCCCACAGGCAGGGCCACCCTGTGCTTCTGCTGGGCTTGAAATGCTGGATTTACCAACTGCTGGGTTCATCCCCTGCTCAGGGGATGTCTCCTGGGGCCAGGGGATAGCACAGATTCCACCCCTTCAGATCCAGATTTAGTGGGGACACCCGAATCCTCCTTCAGAGGTGCTGGGAATGGTCCCCCTCCCTCCTGTGCCCGTGCTGGGAGCTGGCAGGACAAACAGTGGGACCAGCAAAGGGGGTGCTGGGAGAGGGAGGCTCCAGCTCTGAAGGAGTCTCTGGGCTGGGTTTGTGCAGAATTCAGCAGTGGGGTGTGGTTCACATCCTGCAGGGCTGGGTGCATGAGGGGTGCTCCAACAGCAACGTGCCCTTGGAAATCTGCCTTCTGGGGTCAGTTCCACCTGTGGACACAGATTTCCCTTTCTTTCCTGGCTGCTGGAGCTCCTGCTCGGTCGCCCTTGGCACGAAGGAGGCCAGGGGAGGCGGGGGGGGGGGCATTGCTGGGATGCTGGAGCGTGTTGGCCCTGAACTTAGACCGAGAAACCTCTCTGGGCACTGCCCAGCTCTGAGCCAGAGCCTCTGCACTGCCCCCAGCCAGCCGTGGGAGCGCTTCCCTGGGGCAGAGCTGTGTGTTTGAAGGTGTCACCCCACCCCTGGAGGCCCCAGGCCCAGCGTCCTGCCCATGTTCCCTCTTTCCCCAGGGGAAAGGGCCCTCCTGACCTGCAGCAAGGGTGGGAAATCTGCTTTCTGGGGTCAGTTCCACCTGTGGACACAGACTTCCCACAGCACCGAGGGTCACAGATTTGCTCTGTGAACCATTCCCAGATGGACAGGAATCCTGAGCCAGGGCAGCTCCCAGAGCTGAGCCCAGGCTGAGCCTCAGAGCCCTCCAAAGGCAGCGAGAAGACGGAAGAAAACCTTTAAGCCTTTCCAAGCTGCTTTGCAGAGACGTTAAGAGCTCAAATTTCCTGGTTTTCCTCCCTCTTCCTGAAAACCCCTCAGCAAACCCTGCACTGCCGAGGAGGTGAGGCACTATCATCTCGCTTCAGCTCCCCCGGACTGGCCAAGCAGAGGAGAAAAAAATGATTTAGATGATTTACAGCGCTTCGGAAGAGTTGAAAAAAAGTGAAGTAAATAATAAATCAAAACCAGCAAAAAAGAACAAGAATGCATCCATCTTTTATGAGCTCTATTCACTGCTGTATGTACAGTTCAGACATAAAACAACCGCGCCGTGCAAAGTTGCTGCTGCCTCAGAAGTGTCTGTGCCCAGCAGTTTCAGAGCACTTCCAAACTACATAAAAGCAGAGGCGGAGGGAGGCGCGGGCGTTGGCTGCCGCGTGCAGGAACCCAGCGCCTTTCCCTGCCTCCTTATCAGCTCCTGCACAGCCCAGCGAGGGGAGGCTTTCAGCTGGAAGCATGGGAGCACGAGGAACCCACCGGAAGAAGGATTTTTATGGGTTTTTTCCCCCCCTCCCCAGCCTCAAAACCCCGCGTTCTTCCTTCAGGGTTCGGAGCGCGCCCGATGCGTTCGTTGGCCGCGAAGGATCCTCTCGCTCTTGCCGCAAAGTTGTGGTCCCTGCAAGCACCTGGGCACGGAAGAAAGACACAGATCCTCTCCTAATTGTTCTCTCTACAATTAGAAGAACAGCCCAGGCCCCCAAAAGGAGAGCCTGTTTATTTTTGATATACCATTTATATAGGGTTTGCAAAGTGTGACAGGATTGGAAGAGGAAATCCCACCTTTCAACCAGACTGGTGCAGTGCCCAGTCACTCAGCTTTCCTTTCTCCAGGAAGGAATGGAAACAAAACCATTGTTTTTAGTACAGTGCGTGAGAAAATCTGACTCAAGAACATCAACTTTTCAGAAGGCTTTCAAAAACAGGGCGACACAAAGTCTCGCAGGTGTCGTTGTCAGAGGGATGCCCAGGGCCTCCCAAAAATCCCCTTGTCCACCTGCAGCAAGCTCTTGCAGTGCTCCCCTGTTGGCCTCTTGGAATGAGACCGAAGAGGAGCCAGTAAATTGGAGCCCCTCTGGAGCCAGGCTGGGAGAGCTGGGGAGGAGAAGGCTCCAGAGGGAGAGCTCAGAGCCCCTTGCAGGCCCTAAAGGGGCTCCAGGAGAGCTGGAGAGGGACTGGGGACAAGGCCTGGAGGGACAGGAGCCAGGGAATGGCTTCCCAGTGCCAGAGGGCAGGGCTGGATGGGATTTTGGGAAGGAATTGTTCCCTGGGAGGGTGGGGAGGGGCTGGGATGGAATTGCCAGATTTGCTGTGGCTGCCCCTGGATCCCTGGCAGTGCCCAAGGCCAGGCTGGACATTAGGGCTTGGAGCAGCCTGGGACAGTGGGAGGTGTCCCTGCCCATGGAAGGACCTAAATCCATGGATGGGATTTAGGGCCCTTCCACCCCAAACCATTCTGGGATTCTGGGATTATGTGATTTCCTGGGAAAAGGGCTCCAGTAGGGCTGTTTCTGGGATGCTCCCTGGGACAGGCACAGTTACTGCCTGGGAGGGGCTGAGCCAAACCCTGATCCCAACATGGGACACACCACAGCAGAGCAACAGAAGCAAAAATGGTGGCTAGCACACAAAAAATCTTCCCTGTTTTGAAAGACAGAAACTTTTCCCTAAAATCCTGGATTGGCTTCACACGACCTGCGGATGATGCAGTCACCAGAGCCTCATGTTTGAGGAGCAAACCCAGACCAAATCCTCTCCAAAGTCTCTCCTTGTGGACCAAGTCCAAACACGGGAGGGATTTGTTTCAGGGTCCTGGACAGAGGCAGAATCCCCCCAAGGCACTGACCCAAGGCACTCCTCCTCTCTGGGGCTGAAGTCTTGCAGGGATGTGGCTTTGGTACACCTCTCACAGCCAACAGAAATCCCACCGGAATCCCAAAAGCACGGGGACAACAGCCTGAGGTGGTGTGGGCGAGCCCAAGAGCAGGACAGAGCCTGTCTGGGTGGGTGGGGGCACAAGGAGCAGCCTCGGTGTGCAGGAGCACCCTGTTCACCCCCAGGCACCCCCTGGTCATCTTCTCCAGAGCCTGGAGTTTCATCCTGAGCAGTACCCGTGGCCCCTCGACCACGAGGGCTGCGGGAATTGCACATCATTGCATCAGGAAATCCTCCCACCCTCCATCTCCCTGCTTTCCTTTCTAGCTCTGAAGGGAAATAATGGTGAGTTTTGGGGCACATCAGCTCTGGGGGGCTGATGCCCAGGTCCTGGTGTGTTCAAATCCCAAAGGGGTTCATGCCCCAGGACACTCCTGGTGTGTGTGGGAGGGACATGGAGCACATGGCATGACTTTGATGGCTTTGATAAACCAGAGCGAGGCGTGTCAGGATGGGGCTGCTCACATCTGGGCGCGGGAGCTGCTCACCCACATCAGGGGCTGGATGACACAGCCTGTTTTATCTTGTTCTAATCAGGAAATCCAGCGAGCAGGGAGGAAGGAGCCGGAGGTTCTGCCCTCATCCCGGACGTGCTGGGCCCCACATGGGATATTTGTGGTGAGCTTTGGTCCAGGCTGGCTGAGTCATGGGGGCAGTGTCTGCCTCACCCTAAGCCAGAGTTCCCGTTCCTCACATTTCCCAGGCAGCTGTGGCCTCTCTGGAGCTGGCAGCTCCCTGCAGGGTCACATCCTCACATCCCACTGGATGTGTCCATCTGTCTCCTGGCTGCTGCTCGTTTTTCCTGCAGGAGCAGCAGCCTGGCCCTCCAGCCCCAGGCTGCTCTGGATCACTGGGCAGGTCCCTGTGCTGCCCTTTGCTGTCAGCCAGGCTCTGATCCAGGACACAGGTGAGATCCTTGGATAGCAGCTTCCAGCATCACCTTTCTGCCTCTGCAAGCTGCCCGTGGAAAAGGCTCTGGAGGTGACTCTCACCACTGACCTCCTGGCCTCTAAACCCAGCTCCAGCTCTCCAGGCTCCAGCTGGGGCAGGGGGGATTTCTGGAAAGTCCTGGTGCTTTGCACTTTCCTCGCCTCTCACCTTCTGGTGGGATATTCTGTTCTCCAAAGCAGCAGCTCATGGCAGGAGTCATTTAACTTCCAGCCCTGGGAAATCAGTGAGTTCTCCCTGCTCCCTGTGATCCAGCTCAGCTCCACAAATCCTGTGCTGAAGAAGGAATGGCTCAGGTGGGTCTCCCCCACTCCAGGAGCAGAGCAGGGATGCACTGGGAGAGGCAGTCAGGGCTGGACCAGAGTGCCCAGCCCAGGGCAGGGGCTGAGGTGGGGCTGGGGCTGTCAACCACAGCTGAGAGACCCCCATCTCCACAACAACAACATCTCTGGTCATCCTGGATCCTGACATCCACGAGGAAGGGCTCATTCCCTGATCCCAGTGCCTTCTTCTGGGATTAGAGCTGCTCCCACTGCTGGGGCAGCCAGATCCCCAGTGGAAGTTATTTTGGACAGACAGCATAATCCAAGGAGCCAGAGCCTCTCATCAGCTGATGAAAACTTGCTCAACATTTTCTGTTTGTGTCGTCCTCCAACTCCAACTCATTTTGGGGCTCTCTTAGAAACCACAGTTCCCATAGAGCCCTGCCCCTCTGAGCCCTCTCGGGGTCCTGGAGCAGCTGGCACAGGGATCCTGCAGGGCCTGGGGGGGGGTGGAGCAGCACCGTGCAGCAGGACAGGTACAGAGGGTCCCTCCCCAGCAGCACCTCTCTGGGGAGACGTGGGGCACACCCAGAAATGCCACCTCCCTCTGCCAGAGCTCCCCCAGTCACACCAGGCCAACGAGGCACTTCCTCCCTGCCTTCCTGAAGCCCTCTGGCTCTCCAGCCCTGCTCAGAAAGGCTTTTCTCCTAATTCACATATGGGGAAACTGAGGCACAGGGCAGCACGGTCTGTGCAAACCTCAGAGTGCCTTGGCAGCAGAGCTGCAAACACCCCGGGCCCTGCCCTGCCCCAGCAGAGCTCTGGAACACTGAGGGTCCCGAGGGTACCCTGGGGGCACCAGCCAGCTCTGGGGCTGCTTCCCATGAAATCCCCTCCCTTCCCCAGGGAATGGGCACGGCCCCGAGGCTGCCAGAGCTCCAGGAGACTTTGGGCAGCGCTGCCAGGGATGCACAGCCTGGGATTGCTGGGGGGTGTTTTTCAGGGCCTGGTGTTGGAATCATCATCCCTGCGGGTCCCTTCAGCTCAGGATATCCTACAGTTCTATAATTTCTTTTACTGCACACTGGGAAAAGAATGGAATTCTGCTTGTCTATCCCACTCACAGAGGACTCTGAGGGCAGAGCTCAGGGATCTGCAGCTCCTCCCGAGGGGCAGCTCCCATCTCTGCTCCCTGGGACAGGGCCAGCAGCCAGGGAAGGGCTGGAGCTGGGCCAGGGCAGGCTCAGGCTGGAGCTCAGGGAAAGGTTCTTCCCCCAGAGGCTGCTGGGCACTGCCCAGGCTCCCCAGGGAATGGGCACGGCCCCGAGGCTGCCAGAGCTCCAGGAGCCTTTGGGCAGCGCTGCCAGGGATGCACAGCCTGGGATTGTTGGGGGGCTGGGCAGGGCCTGGGGCTGGGCTGGGTGATCCCTGTGGGTCCCTTCCAGCTCAGGAGATTCTGTGATTCTGTGGCTCTGGATGCCCCAGCCAGACCCAGCTCTGCCCCGTGCACAGGAGAGCTGGGCTGGACCCAGGAGGGTCTGTGCTGGGCAGTGGGGGAAGGTCCAGCCCTGGCTGATCTGCTGTGGGCAGCTCCTCAGCCACAGGAGAGAGGGAAGAGAGGAGGAACTGGAGCTTCCCCTCCTTCCCTGGTGCCTCCCTGGGCAGCTGGGTGCCAGCAGTGCCTGTGGGGCCGGGGAGCTGGGCTGGGGCTGTCTGCAGCAATCTGCAGTGAGTGCTGCTTTTAATTAGAGAGGGCTGCACGCCCACCTGCAGCCGCTGTAAATCTGGTGAGCGCTGTAAAGAATGTCCTGGATTTAAGTTGTAATTAGAACTTCTATTGACGGCGCAAACCCTCATTTTTCATGTGAAGCTGCTCGTTGCTCCCAGTCAAGAAATCAATCTGGGCCCGGTTGAAGAGATGGGGCCGTCAGATCTGCAGGATGGATGGATGGATGGATGGATGGTGGGGAACCCGGGCTGCCTTAACCCCTCTGCTGCCTGGGCTCTGCTGGGCTGGGAAGGGACAGGGGGCCAAAGGGACAGGTCCTGCAGGGTTCCCAGGAACACCTCCCTTCCTGCAGCCACTGCCCAAGGGCACAAGGCAGCAGGAGCTCTGCCTTAAGGGACAGCTACTCCCTCCTGGGATGTGACTCTGGTTGAGCAGCCAGGACCCCAACAGAGGCTTGGGGGTGACCCAAGTGTGGCCTTCCAGTACCTGAAGGAGCCAATGAGAAAGATGGAGAGGGACTGTTTGCAAGGGATGGAGTGCCAGGACAAGGGGGAATGTCTTCACACCGGAAGAGTAGGTTTAGATGAGATATTGGGAAGGAATTCTTTACTCAGAGGGTGCTGAGGGTCTGGAACAGGGTACCCAGAGAAGCTGTGGCTGCCCCTGGATCCCTGGAAGTGTCCAAGACCAGGTTGGACAGGGCTTGGAGTAACCTGGGACAGTGGAAGGTGTCCCTGCCCATGGGAGATGGGCTTTAAGGTCCCGTCCAACCCACACCACGCTGTGGTTCTGTGATTCTGTGGTTCTGTCATTCTGTGGGTCTGTCGTTCTGTCGTTCTGTGGTTCTGTGGTTCTCTGGTTCTGTGGTTCTGTCATTCTGTGGGTCTGTCGTTCTGTCGTTCTGTGGTTCTGTGGTTCTCTGGTTCTGTGGTTCTGTCATTCTGTGGGTCTGTCGTTCTGTCGTTCTGTGGTTCTGTGGTTCTGTCGTTCTGTCGTTCTGTGGTTCTGTGGTTCTGTCGTTCTGTGATTCTGTGATTCCATGACCTCGCTGGAAGAACAGGAGCTCTTAGGAACTCCTTCATCTGTAACTCACAGTCGGTGCTTGCAGCATCCTTCCCGCTGAACTGGGACCAGGATTTCACCAGGTTGGGTCTCCCTGGGGAAAGCAGTGCTGGCACTCCTGGGGGCTGCAGGTTCCTGCCCTGGGCATTCTGTCCTGCTCTCCTGAGGATGTTCCCTGTCTCGGATCCTTGGGCCAAGGCCAGACCTGGATCCCCTCGTCCCCTTTCTGGCCTCGGCAGGGGGTTGTGGCTGCTCCCCCTCTCCAGCTCAGGGGCTGCTGACACAGAGAAGTCACCAGGCCACAGCCTGTGCCTGGCTGGTGCTGTGCTGTGCTCTGTCACACTGCCTGGCCCTGCTGCAGGGGGACAGCAGGGATTAGCAGTGCCTTTGTCCAAGGCTCTCTGCAGACTGATTAGACTCGTGCCCACTTAATTACAGCACATTACGAGCCTCTGCTGCAGCAGGGATGGCCCAGCACAGGCAGCTGGGGACAGCAGTGAAGAGAGCAGAAATAATTTAGGGCAGCAATGTAGCTTTCCTCAGCCAGCATCCAGGGATTTACACTTTCTATCCCAGCAGCTGACACAGTCTCTGCTTTTTGGCTCTGTCCTGGCCATGCTGGCATCTGGTGCAAACCTTCAGACCTTCCTCAGCACCTCTCTCCAGCTGAGCTTCAGTGGGAAGGGCTCTCAGCTGTCCATGGCAGCCTGAACTGTCAGTGCCCTGCTGTGTTCTCTGGTGAAACCCCTGTGTCGCCCCGTTTTTGAAAGCCTTCTGAAAAGTTTCTATTCTCCAGTCAGATTTTCTCACACATTGTACTAAAAACACCAGCTTTGTTTCCATTCCTTCTTGGAGAAGGGAATCTGATGGACTGGGCACTTCACCAGTCTGGTTGAGAGGTGGGATTTCATCTTCCAATCCTCTCTCACTTTGCAAACCCTATCAATTGTGTATCCAGAATAAACAGGGCTTCTTTTTTGGGGGCTGCTGCTGTTCTCTCGATTGTGGTGAAACCCTGTCCTTCTTTTCGTGTCCTGGTGCTACAGCCCTGAGCATCACCCCTCTCCTCTTTTCCCTCTTCTTCCCTGCCAAACCAGGCAGTGTCCATTGGCAGCACCCCTCCGCCTTCCATGGACCCCAGGGATCTGCCAGAGGCTCCCAGAGTGGGAATCTCCCTGCTCACCACTTCAGCTGGGCTTGGAGGACCCACCTGGGATCACAGCTCAGGGTCACCAGCAAATCCCCCCCGCCCCTGCCAGCCCTCCCTGCCCCACAAAATGCAGGATTTAGATGGGATACTGGGGAGAAATGCTTCCCTGTGAGGGTTGGGAGGGCCTGGCACAGGTTCCCAGAGAAGCTGTGGCTGTCTCTGGAATCCCTGGAAGTGTCCAAGGCCAGGTTTGGAGCAACCTGGTCCAGTGGAAGGTGTCCCTGCCCATGGCAGGGGTTGGAATGAGCTCCAGCTGTGTCAGGATAGTCTTTCTGGCCGTGGGTTGGGGTTGGTTCTCCTGTGGGATCTCCAGGGGAGGGTCACAATCACACCCTCATGTTCTCTGATGTCCTGGTCAGGGGACAATGTCCCAAAACACCTTCCCATTGTCCCTGCCGTGTTCCTGGTGTTGCCAATCCCCTGGGAGGTGGCTGAGTTGCTGGATCCCAAGGCAGGTGTGATCCCTATCCCACCCATCACACAGGAGCCCATCTGCTGCCAGCTCCACCTGCCTGGGTTAGACCTAGGCCTGGGTTCAGGGTGCAGGGTGGTCTCCCAGCCTTTGTGACGTGCTGGCTGCCAGAGGATTCTGGGCAACATCCCCCAGATGGGGCTCACAGGGAGCCAGGAGGCCAAGGGACATTTTTGGAAGCTGCCCTGGGGACTCGTGGGGACAATGGCAGGGTTGTGTAAATATAAAATACTGACAATCTGGAGGCAGCTCCCCAGCAGAGGGTCAGAGAGCTGTAAAGAAGGTGATGTGAACTAATCAGAGCCGACGTAAAGCTGCCAAGACCCAAGTTAAGCCTGCTGTGGATTTAGATTCACACTGCAGATAAAGAGGCAGCTCTGGCAGAGCTGGCCTCTGGAGCTGGTTCAGATTAACCCGGATTTTCAGCATCATTTCATGCTATTCCAGTCCACAAATCCCAGCAGCTCTGCCAGTGCATGCTGGGCTGGGCCCCAGAGCCCTGGAGGCTCCCAGAGCTCTGCCAGCCCGGCCTCTCAGCCTTCCCAGCTGCCAGTGCTTGTGCCATGGGCTGGGACCTCCTTCCTCCTGCCCTCCTGGCACACACAGGGGATAATCCAGGTGTGGATTCACCTCACCCACAGAGCCCTGTGAACTGGAGAATGCAGGGGACACAGATCCCACCTGGGAGGTGCCCCCTTTCCCCAGCTCGTTGGGGACACGAGGCACGACGGGAGCCTGAAAGGCGAGGTGGGAGCACGTGGGGTTGTGGAAGGAGAGACAGCAGCAGAGAAAGACTGGAGGGGGTCACAAGGAGACCCCTAAACCTTGAGGAAGGGGCAGCTCCCTTTGCCCAGACACGGCCTCTGTGGGTGGCTGCAAAGGGCCCAAACAGCCTGTACAGGTGCTCCAGGTCCAGGGACAGCCTTCACAGGTGACCCAGGTCCCTGTGTGGGACAGCCTGTACAGGTGACCTGGGTTCAGGGACAGCCTTTACAGGTGCTCCAGGTCCAGGGACAGCCTTCACAGGTGACCCAGGTCCCTGTGTGGGACAGCCTGTACAGGTGACCCAAGTCCCTGCCTGGGACAGCCTTCACAGGTGACCCAGGGCCAGAGAGAGCCTTCACAGGTGCTCCAGGTCCCTGTGTGGGACAGCCTGTACAGGTGACCCAAGTCCCTGCCTGGGACAGCCTTCACAGGTGACCCAGGTCCAGAGAGAGCCTTCACAGGTGCTCCAGGTCCCTGTGTGGGACAGCCTTTACAGGTGACCCAGGTCCAGGGACAGCCTTCACAGGTGACCCAAGTCCCTGCCTGGGACAACCTTCACAGGTGACCCAGGTACAGGGACAGCCTTCACAGGTGCTCCAGGTTCCTGCCTGGGACAGCCTTTACCTGTCCCTCAGGTCCCTGCATCTCTCCACAGCCCTGTCCCTGTCACACCTGTCCACAGGAGGACCTTGCCTGGGATAATGTGTCCCCCATGGAGAGGCAAAGCTTCCTTCCAGTGCCCTCCTGGCACCACCCAAGAGGTGCCAGTGGGAAGGTGCCCAGGCTGGGATTCAGCCCAGCCCTCACCTGCTCCCTTCTGGCCTCCTTGGCTGTGGGGGCACCCCATGGCCGTGGCACCCGTGGGGCTCCTGGAGCTGGCAGTTGTGGGGACACTGTCCCTAATTTGGGGGCTGGCAGGAGCTCCCGGCCGGCTCTCAGCGGAGCACGAAGGGAGGATTGGTCTCCCCTTCCCGGAGCTCCCGGCCGGCTCTCAGCGGAGCACGAAGGGAGGATTGGTCACCCCTTCCCGGAGCCGAGCTGGCCCCGGGGTCCCGCCCGGCGCTGGGAACGCACGGGCTGCGCTCGGGCAGGTGCGGAAATGGGGATCCCGCAGTGCTGGGGGTGCGGGGGGCACAGCACCCACCCTGACACGTCCCCTGGCTGTGGCCTCTGTCCGGCTGGGTGCGGTGACACGAAATGCGAGGCGAGCCTGAACAGCAAAGGTGGGGCTGTGGGGAGTTGTGGGAGAGGGGCAGGGGCAGGAAAAGGCTGGAGAGGGCGGTGGGAGAGGGGACGGTCCCTGCACCCCAGGTGTTCCTGGGTGCCGGGGAGGGGGGGGGACTGGGCTCCCTTTCCCCTTCACCCTGTGTGGGTGCTGCCCTGGGGTGGGGGCACAGTGTGTCCCCAGCTGTCTGTGGAGGGAACCTCCCTTCTGAAACGGCCTCAGCTCTTGCCCTAAGTAAGGAATTTACTACCCTAAGGAAACCCCTGACCAGAAATGTGGAGCCTCTTGGCCCAGGACACCTCACAGGGCTGGACATGGCAGCCGTGCCAGGGTGACCCATTGATGACAAGGACATGGGGCAAACACCTCACTGGAAAAATGCCTCAC
>VZTR01020348.1:0-12539 GCA_013400775.1 Chaetops frenatus | reverse complement strand
TGGCCCTCCCACGTTGCTGACAAGCACGGAGACCCCCCCGCTCCACTCACACTGACCCGTGTGGGCCCCCGCGACTGCTGTGGGCCTCAATCTCCTCACTGATCACTGGGGGATCCCCCCCAAACACACAATGATCAGAGGGACCCCTCCCCGATCGCTGTGCGTGTCCCCCACAGCCTCACTGGATCCGTACAAGCCCCCCGACCCCCCCACTGACCTCCTCGAAACCTCTCCCCGACTACTGAGGGCCCCCCATGAGCGCACACTGAACCGCGTGGGTCTCCCCCTGCCCTCACCGCCTGCTGTGGGACACCCCGACCACCGCCAGCCTCCCCCGCCTGCTGGGGGGTCTCACACGCTGACCGATCTCCTCTCCCCACTGACCGGCGGGGACCTTCCACCTCCCACTGCCCGCTGCGAGAGTCCCACACCCCCACTGACCTGCGTGGGGCCCCCTCACAAGCACACAGTGACCACTGTGCCGCCACCACACTGACCAGGGGGGCCTCCCCTCCCTCTGACCGCGCTGTGGGACCCCCCCGCAAACACACACTGACGGCTCCCCGCACCCGCCGCTGGAGCCCGGTCCCTGCAAGCTGCTCCCGGCCCGGTACCTGCACATTCTCCCGGTCCCCCGGCCCCGCTCGGCTCTGCCCGAGGCCCCGCGGCCGTTGCGGCCTCCCAGGCGGGGGCGGTGCTGGCCCCGCCCCGCCCGGAAGTGACGCCATCGCCCAGCGCCCGTTGCCATGGGAACAGCGCGGCCGCCTCATGGCGGGGATGCGGCGCGGCCCCTCCTCGGACACCAGATCCCAAATGGAGCTGGAAGGGATCTCTGGAGATCATCCAGGCCGACCTTGGCAGGGCCGCCTGGAGCAGGTGGGCTCGGAATGTCCCCAGGGAGGGAGAGTCCACCGCCTGCCTGGGCAGCTGTTCAGTGCTCCGCCACCCTCACTGTAAAGTTCTTCCTCGTGTTGAGGTGGGACTTCTTGTGGTTGTTTATCGCCATCGTACCACTGAAAGGAGTCTGGCGCTCACGTTGGAGATATGTACATGCATTGGTGGGATCCCGTCTTGTTGGGAAATATACCAAGTTTAAAACGTTTATTTTATATCTTTAGTCACATTTGTTCGCCTTTGCCCCAGGGGAAGGGAAATGAAGTTTCTTTCCAAAGCATTATTCCACCAGGTGTGGCCTGATGAGTTCAGCATCTCAGCGGGCTGAGAGCAGCACGAGAGATACACGAGAGATAACAGCCATCAAGGGCTATTGGCGAGCCATCAGCGAACATCAAGGAACATCTCCTCCAGACCTGCCCCCGGAACGGCTGGAAACACCTGGTCCGGAAAAGGCTGATAAGGAAATCCAGGAGTGAATACCTAATTAACATCAGAGGCGAGGAAATCCGTATCCAATAGGAAACCACATCTTAAGAACTGCACAACTCGGGACCAGTGAACATTAAACCAATGGATTTCTATGGGTTCTGGACTGTATAAAGTTTGAGGAAAATCTAGTAGTTTGAGAAAAATGGAGCGCGGTCCCCTGTGGCTGAAGGGCAGTGGAGGCGCCCTGGGGGCCGGCAAGCAGGAGAAAAAGGGGGCAAAAGACACGGGCCAGATCCTGGAGCAGATGAGGAGCAGTAAGAAGCAGCAGCAGGAGGAGCAGGAGCGCGGGCTGGACAAGCGGGCCCCGGCGCAGGCGGCTTTGGAGAAGATGCAGGAGAAGCAGCAAATGGAGCTGCTCCTGAAGAAAGCGTCGAAAAGCCACAAGCAGCAAGTGGAGGAGTTCAACAGGCACTTGGATACTCTGACCGAGCACTGTGACATGCCCAAGGTCAGCTGGACTAAATGACTGGGCTCAGGGCTCTGGAGCAGGAGGTGTGTTTGGTTTGTATCAAGCAGGGCTGCCCTGTAAATCTGTCTGTTCTCCATATTGTCTAACACATCTTCTGAGCTTTTATGATTTTATGCTTTCTTATTTTATAGTCTTGTTTTTTAAAACCAAACATCCAATACTCTCATTCTTCTCTGGACTAACCAGGCCCAGCTCCTGCAGTCTCTCCTCATCACAGAGGTGCTCCAGACCCCAAATCATCTTTGGGGCCTCTGCTGGGCCCTCTCCAGTAGCTCCTTGTCCTTCTTGTCCCAGAATTGGACACAGCACCCCAGATGTGCCTCACTACATCCCAGTAGAGGGACAGGATCACTCCCTGCCCTGCTGGCCACACCCTTCCCGATGCCCCCCAGGGTCCCATTGTCCCTCCTGGACCCAGGACACTCTGCTGGCTCAGGGACAGCTTTGTCATCCACCAGGACCCCCAGGTCCTTCTCTGCAGAGCTGCTCTCCAGTGGCTCACCCCCAGCCTGTGCTGGCACTTGGGGTTGCCCCTCCCCGGGTGCAGGACCCTACACTTGCCCTTGTAGGAGAACCTCCTTAGGTTTCTCTCCACTCAGCTCTCACCCAGCCCCTCAAGGTCCCTCTGAATGGCAGCACAGCCTTCAGGTGAGTCAGTCACTCCCCTGGCCTGAACCATCCTGAAACCTGATCAGGATCCATTCTAGCCCTCCCTCAGGTCGTTGCTCAACAAAGGGAACGAGGCTGGACCCAGCACTGATCCCTGGGGCAGCGCTGACCACGGGTCTCCAAGCAGACTCTGCTGTGCTGATCAGGCCCCTCTGAGCTCTGCATTCAGCCAGGCCCTTCCCGCAATCCATTTATCCCATGTTTCCTGAGGACCTACAAAGATGTCACAGGAGAGCGTCCAAAGCCTTGCTGAAGTTATTCCTGGTGCCAAACAAGGCCTGAGTGCCCCTATATGGATATGGGGAGGAGGGAGGCTTTGGAAGCCTGTCCCAAACTCCCTTCCCTGCCCCGCGGGGGTCCCGCTCCAGCCCCACAGCAGCCAGGAGGGAACCCGGGAGACCCTCAGAGCCCCTCAAGGCCCAGCCAGAGCTTCCTACTCAGCCAGAAGGCAAAATCCCAGACTTATCATGGTTGAAGTGACCTCTGGAGATCATCCAGCCCAACACCTGGTAGATCTGACATCCAGAGGGTGCAGGTCCAGGGTGCTCTGATCCCTGGACAGCACCAGGTACTGTGAATGATTATTCCACAGGGAAACTGAGGCACAGAGCCCCACAGCCACCCCAAAAGAGCCCAGAGCCGAGTGGTGCCCCCACAGACGCCCCTGCCTGAAACACAGCACCCACAGCATCCAAGCAAACTAGACTGTGTTGTATTTACACTCACGGACAGGGAGGAAGGAACAGGGGAAAAGGGCGGTGCTGGAGAAGCAGGTGGCTGTGGACTTCCCCAATGGATCCATGGGAGCTGCTGCACTTCCTCGGGGCTGGTGGCTGCAATTCCTGCTTCCCCTGAGAGTGAGGGATCATCCTCAGCCAAAGATCAGTGGCAAACCCAGCCTGGCCCTGCACCAGCTCTGTGCTGATGGCCCGGGTGTGTCCAGGGGTAACACGTGCAGCCACTTGCCTGCTCCAGACATAATGACAATGTTATCCAGAAGGAAAAACCTGAGGAAAAGGCTGGCGAGAGGCAGCCTCGCTCCTCTCTGTGCTGGAGGGGGGGGTTTGCATCAGTTTGGGAGGTTCAGATGCTACCTGTACCAGCAGAGGATGGCAGCTGGCACAGAGCACACGCTGCTTTGGCTGGAGCAGACTGGAAACACCAAGCACTTGGAAGGATCCTCTCACCAGCACTGGGGCAGAACTGCCACAAGCAGGGCAGGAAACAGCCCTTGGAAGGAAGGAGCTGCTGTGATTTCCCCAGCTGGGCCCTGCAGCTCTGCTCTCCAACACGAGGGAAACGCTTCCAAAGCGTGGGATGGCCAGCAGTGGGACAGAGGCTGCTGCTTGTCCCCTGGGACACATCTGGGGTTCTCTGCTTCTGAGAGCCAGAGCCTCGTGGCCACAGCCCTGCTCCGGGTGTTCCCAGGAATCCCCCGGGCATGGAAGCAGCTGTGGCCATGCCCCAGGAGCCTCTGCCTGCCTTGTGCTGCATCCCCGAGCCCCAGGTCCTCCCACCAGAGCCCTCCGGGTGCTCTTTCTGGAGTGGTACTGAGATGGCATTTGGCTTTTTCTACAATTCCCTTCATGTGTGTGTGGTGTGTGTGTGTGTGCACCCCCAGAGCCTTCCAAGTGTCTTCTGAGGTGCTTGAGGCCTCTGAGCATGTTCACTGTACCCCAAAATTCTCCTCCTTCTCTCTTTCCCTTGCACCCCAGAGCCCTCCTTGGGCCTTCCAGCACCTCAGGGAATTCTACAAGTCTCTTAGTGAGTCCAGAGGCCTCCAAGCACCTCTCCCTGCTCCCTGGGTCTCTCCATGGGTGTTTCAGAGCCCCCACCTGGACTTCTGGGGACCCTGGAGCCCTCCTTATGACTTTCCCTGTGCCCCAGTTCCCTCTGTCTGGCTTGCAGATCTCCTGGGGACCTGGCCCCACCTCTCACGCCACAGGGAGGGAGGAGGCAGGAGAGGGCAGCTGGGTGGGCTCTCCCCAATATCAACATGGCCTACATGGGAGGAGAGGACCCCACTGTCACCTGGATGCAGGGACAGGTCCAGAAGCAGAAGTGTGGGGACCTGAGCTTTGTGCACAACCCTGATGAGAGCGACTCGTGTAAGGCAGAAGGCGGGGAGAGAGGAGAGAAGGGAGAGGTGAAAGGGGAGAGGAAAGAGGGGAGAGAGGAGAGCAGGCACAGGCAGTGCTGAGGGACACACACCTTGCTGGGAAAGCAGCTGGGGTTATCCAGGGGTGCTGAAGCAGGAGGCTGGAGCAGGGGTGTCCTTGGCTCCCTCCCTGCAGAGAGAGGCACAAGGCAGCGAGCGGAACCTCCTGGAAGGTCCTGCCCTGCCCACATCACTTCAAGCCACAAAATAATGTCCCTGTGCCAGCATCACTGCTTCTCCAACAGCATCACAGAGGGTGGGGAGTGGGGTCTGGGACGTTGGAACTATAGAATCAGCTTTTCTGCATCTGAGAGCAAACACTTCCCAGGGAGCAGACGGCAGCGTGGCTGCCAGGATCCCCCAGCTCCCGGGATTACAGGCAGAGGGAACAGAGTCCAGCAGCTGCTCAGGGACTGCACCCACAAGTCCTGGGCAGTTTGCAGGACTCGGAGCTGCCGGGAAGGGAAAAGCTGCCCGGCAGAGCCCGGCTGCTCACGCCGTGCAAACCACCCAGCAACAGGCAAGTCCGAAGGTCTCAGTGCTGAAGCAGTGGGGCAAGATGGTCCCTTTTCCTTTGGGAAGCTGGTTGAGAACACATCAGCTGAGCTGTGGCTGTCGGACAGGCAGGAAGGGAGAGGAGGAACACCAACTGACTGCCAGAGGTGCAAGGAGTCCCCATGTCCAGGTGCCGGGTCGTGTGCGCTGCCAGAGTCACCCTTGCACCACTGCGTGGGCTGGGAGGAGGAGGAGGAAGAGGAAGGCTGGGAGGAAGGGGAGGAGCACCAGGCCGCCTGGCTGCAGTTCGAGCTGCTCAGACCCCTTCACAACTTCTGGATCTTCTCGGCGATAACGATGGGGTTTTCCTTGCGGATCTTCTCGGCAGCTTCTGCCTTGTAGTCATAGGGGCAGGCGTGCATGTCAGAGTACCGGTGAATGGCACAGAACAGGTTCCCGCAGCGGCAGTCGAAGCCTGAGGGGAGGAAAAGCAGGGACAAAGCCTCATCAGGCCCTATCCAGCTGGGCAGAAAGGTAGCAGGGCCTGGCTCCTTCCTGCCACGCCAGGAAATGCCACCAATGCAGAGAGAGGGGCAGGGGAGGGGGTGGCTGCCGTCCCCCCACAGACAAAGGGACTCCTCTTTTGGGGAAGACCATGAGTGGCTCTTTGCTTTCCCCTGGCTCAGCAGCTCTGCGTGCTTTGGGCAGCCCCAGCTGTCACATGGTGGGAAACGCTCCCGGAGCAGCTGCTGTCCATGTTCCCTGGGGACAAGGGACGTGCCAGGCACTGCAGAGTGCCAGATTGCAAATCCAGACCAGGCTCCCCAGGCAGCCCGAGCTGGAGCTGAGCCCTCCAAGCCAGTCCAGCTCCCCAGGGTCACACAGCAGCAGCTGGACTGACCAGAAGCAAGCAGTGGAAGTGTCACCATGTCACCAGGATCATGTCTGAGCTACTCAGGCTTCAAAATTCCCAATTTAGTCACTTCACTCAAGGACAATGCTCAGAGTGCTACCATTAACAGCACACTAGGAAACTAAGGCAGGGAGCAAGCAGGGAGGATGCTGCAGGACAGCAGAGAACCTTGCTGGCAGGGAATCATGCTCCATCCCTTCACATCTTTCCAACTACAGGCTGTAAAGCCCACAAACACCTTGCTCCAGGGTGCCAGTTTACTCCTGGTTGAGAAAACGCATTTTATCCTAAATGCCCTGAATTCACAAGAGTTCTTTGCAAGTTGAATCCTAAAGAAGAGAACTTTTCATAGTTTAAAGCTCTTAAGGAAACACTCATCCAGGAAAACAACCCTCTCTGCCACCTGAAGGCTGGGCACAGAGTACCCAGCCCAGTTCCAGATTTATAAACCCAACCCTGTTCTACTGCCCATGGATTTCCAGGCAAGCTCAGGTTCAAACTACCCTGTCCAGACTTTGCCAAAGCCTCTTATATCCATGACAACAGCCAGTCCCTGGCTGCTGGATGCACCAAGGAGGCTACAGAAGCAAGTGCTCTGCCAGAACAGCATGACCTGCACAGCTCCAGAGTTAACTTTTTTCCAGGGAAGCACTAAATGGCAGAGATAATTTAGGGGAATGATGTTTTTATTAACAAACCACAGCCAAATTAAATGCTTCACTTTCCAGGAGCAGTTTTCCCACTGATAATACTGTCCTGACACCATCTCAGCACTTCTCTCTCCAGCTTTACAGGCTGCATGCTGAGAGCCATCCTGCTCTCAGGAAGCTAACAGTGGAAATCAGGCAGCATTAACAAATGGGATGAATCTTGGAGAGGGATTTTCCATTTGGGTCTAACTCAGTTCATGTCACTGTTACGAAAGCTTTACCACACACCTGACCGGGAGTGGATTCCGATCCACAGCGAGCTCTGCCTTCCTCTACAGCAGCTTCTGCCAAGAAGCAGAAACAACCAAGAGGTGCTGCCACATCCAATCCTGCTCCCAAGGGCTGCCAGGACCCTGGCAGTGAGTGGGATGTTCGCCAGGCTGCTGCCTCAGCCAGTGATGTTGCAGATCAGAGCTCCCCTCCCTCCTCTCCTGCAGCACCACAGCTCCAGGATGGATTTGGGGGGAACCTCCAGACTCTGACCCTCCAAACTCAGTGGCACCACAGCACTGTGCTTACAGGGCTCTCACTCTGGACTGCTTAGGGGACAGGGAAGTTTTCCCAGAGCTGGGCACTTACCAGTCAGCCCAATTTTCTTCCGGCAGGTGAAGCAGCGATTCTTCTTCGGTTTCGGTTTTTCTGAAGCCGCCTTGCCCTCAGCCGTGTTCTGGGATATCTCAAGCAGGGTACCTGAAATAGAGCAAGAGTTTTGCTGCCCTTCCTCATAATCCAAACATTCATTCTATTACAGGAGCTGCTTGAGGCTCTAATGACTCTCTGTGTGCACACTGCCCTGGCTGACATACCCCAAACTCTGAGATTTGCCTTGTTCCACAAAGAGCTCCACCTCACAGTTTTCTTTCTCTTTCAAATGCCTTAAATCCAAGGCTGGAGTGGCCACTGGACAGTGACTGGATAGTCACTACAGCTCAGCTGCTGCACAGCGACACAGCTGTCAGCTGAGCCCACAGTTAATCTCCACAGGGAGAAAAAAAGTTAACCCCTTGTAAGTACTACTAATTATTTTTGCTGACTCTTATGTAAGTGTTCCCCATATGTAGGTCTTAGAATGCTTTACACAGATATCCATCACTGCCTCTAATCTACCAAAGGGAAAACTGAGCTCTCCAAGCCAGATTGTTAAAGGTCACTGATGCTTAGCAGGATTTCCTCCAGTACCTAAGCAGGTTAGAGAAGTCAACAGGAGGGAGGAGCTCCAACTGCTTGTTGGAGCACCTGTGGTACAGGCTGCTCTGAGGAGACAAAACAGAGACAACTTTGCAGAGGTGACCCTAAACAGCCTCTTAAAGACTACACAAGCAGATGAAAGGGGCAGGCTCTCCCAAGCCTCTTTTTACAAGTCTCTCACCTGCCTGTTGTAAAATGCCTCCTGGGCTTGCAGGCAAGGGATTACCAAACCCAAAATGCCCAGCCATGTGTGGTGACTACAGCCCGGCTTTTTAGCAACCAACAGCTCCTGGGTTTTTTTAGCTTTCAATGCAAGCAAGCTGTCAGCTGAGCAAAGGAGGGTGTCTGCATGCAGATCACCTGCTTGTGCATCAGCTGGAGGCTGTGCCACACTGGGCAGTGACTCTGCTGCTCCTCAGTCATGTCAGGGCACCCACTGTGTAACAGCCCCCGAGGGACAGGTGGCTCCATCACACAGGGTGACAGCAACAGGCCTCCAGGCACTGTCACAAAGGAGTCTCCTCTCTCCGAGCCGCTGGTGGATCTGTCTCCCTTCCTCCCCCCCGGGAGCTGGCAGGGGAATGCCGCCAGCAGCAGCCGCGTCAGCCTGTGGGACGCTCCGGGCTCGCTGCCATTCGCTCCGGGCTCGCTGCCATTCGCTGGGAGAGGCGTCATGGAAGATTATCCTCCTGCCAGCCACTCCAGGGCTGGCAGCCACTCAGCCCTCAGCCCACAGAGCAATCTCTATCAGCCTGCCCTCAGGCACAGCATTTGCTCTCCTCCCTGTCACCAAAACAAGAGTTTCCTCCTCAGCTCTCAGGTGTGCTCTTACTGCCGGGAGGGGACACACCCTGGGGTCAGCAGCTGTTTCTGCTGCTCCAGTGGACTCCTGAGCTTGGTGTCACTCAGACCTGTGCAAAAGCCAAACCAACCACCCTACCTGATGAGGAAGAAGCTGATGAGGCTTCATCTGTCTTGTTGAATTCCTCTGTTTCATTGCTGGTTTCCTCTCTGGATATGCTCATGGCCGTCATCTGATGGGTCACAGGAGTCTGAGCGCTGGGAGCATGTGCAGTAGACAAACAAAAAGAGAAAACACAAGTCTTTTTATTTGAGGGACAGTTATGTGGGAGAGACCTTCAGCCCATAAAATGTATTTCCTTATATTCAAAAGTAGGTCAGGAGAACAGCAGGTCAATTCCCCTTGAGATCTGGGATCAAAGTTCTTTATAGACATAAATGGAATGAATCTATGATGATCTCAGTTTCCTTTTCCACCCAAAGCCAAAGCAAGAGCCCATCCAAACAAGTCCAGGGGCAGGGAAGCAGAGTTATGAGTCAGGGCTGTAATGTGATGGTAGAGCTCAGTGCAGCTCTGTCCTCCTTCCCATCAAAAAGGCCAAGGTCTCTAATCCTGCTGTCACAGCTTCCAGACTGGGTCATCAGCAGGTGCTTTCACTTAGAATCACAGGACACTCTGAGTTGATGATCCTCGTGATCCTTCCAAGTCCAGCTCTTGACCCTGCACAGGAAAGCCCCAAAAATCCCACTGCTTGGGACTGAGCAGAAATTGAACAATTGAACAGAGCCAGAGACAAAGTGCACTGACTCCAGGAGAACCAAGATGCCACTTAATTTACTACCAACCCTCTGGTACCTCACTCTACACATCAGACATCAGCAGCAGCAGGAACACTTCAATCTTCCAAATAAACCAGAGTCACAATGCAGAGTTTGACCTAGCCTTTTTAGAGACTGGCCTTGTGAAGGGTGACAGCCTGTCCCTTGTGTCCCACAGCCAGATTTTAGCAGGGTTTAGATCCTCTCCCCTCCAGACTCCGCCCCTACCTGGCTTTCACATCCTCAGGTGTGGAGTCTCCCTCCACGTGCTGTCCTGCAATTGCCTCGGAAGCCATGGGGCTGCTGCTGGGACCACTGGGTGCTACAAGACAAGAGCAGGCTTGGTCAAGTCTCTGAAAAGCATCAGCAAGTTCCTCAGGAGCCTGACAGCCACAGAGAAAGCAGAACAAGGATTTCCAGCAGACTTTATGTTCCTGTTCCTTACCGGAGCTGGGAGGGCACACCCCTGCTGGGATCACTCCCATATCCCTATCCCTACACGCTCCCCTCCAAATCTGTGCATGGGACTCTGTGGGGTTAACACACCAGGGCCCTCTGGATCTTGAACCCAATGGCACTTTGCAACTTCTCCAAGGTGTAAGAACCAGATCCCCATCTGCTGAAAGGCTTTGACAGACACTTGTAAGTTTGTGTCAGCTGAGGATCTAAGTTGGGGTCTTAGGAAAACCCTTTTTCAGGAAAAATCATGTTCCTGAACATATTTTGTGTGGGTGACTCAAGGGAAGCCATGACTGCCCTCAGGAATAAACCGTGGAAGAGCCCTCAGAGGCATTTCTCACCTCTGTACATGGGGCATCTGCACAAACCCTCAGCAAAAGAAATCCCTGCTCACGTAGCAGAGAGCATCCTTTCCCTGCTCCCATCCCACCTGCAGGAAACAAAACTTCTAAGTCATGGCCTTTAGCTGTCACACTGTTAAGATAAGAATATTATACAAATAGGCCAAATAAAATTTCATTGTGGGGTTTTGTCATGGTTCCCAGCAGGCAGTACCTAACTCAGGGAGCAGGAAATAGCTGAAAGCTGGGATCACCATTACCACATGTGAAATTTTACAGTTTACTGGAAGGTGCTGGCTGGGATGGGGCTTCACAAACTGGTGAGACTGGGAAGAAAATAACTGCCCAACCTGACAGGAAACAGAAGTGCTCAAGGGCTTGGGTCCTTATTTAGAGCCTTAGAAAGAGAAAGATCATTTTTCTAGGAGGGGGTAAATCTGCTGGTGCACAGGTACCAGTGCCATGCTGTATCACAGTTTGTATCCAGACACCCATTTAAGACAGACTGCCAGAAAAAGAATCCTCTACCTGGAGGGCTTATCCGGTCACTGCTCTGCTGCCTCTGCAGGAACTCCTTATAGCACACGGAGCACATCCCGTTGGTCCGGGGGCTGCCATAGAACCCGCAGCCCGTGGTGCACAGCAGAGGCACCTGCGTCTGGTTCGTCTCCTGAGCCATCCTCGCTCCTCCGAGGCACCGAGCTACAGCCAGGGATCAAAAATAAACCCGGGACAGCTGTGAGGGCCGGAGCACTCAGGCATTGTGTGCTGCAGCTGATCAGGAAGGAGCACAAAGGATCCCAAGAGAGCCGGGTTCCTGCACGTGCACAACACCACCGCCCCAGGCCCTCGAGTACTCTGGGCTCCTAAAATCCGTGTCCTGGGGCCCTGAGCAACCCAGAGCTCGGTGGCCAGGAGCTGCCCAAGGCCAGACTGGAAAGCCAGCAGGAACTGGCTCCCGATTCTCCCTTCTGCACCACGAAGCTCCCTAAACTCCCAGTGACAGATGAGCACGTCAGACCCGAACAATCCACTCTCCATCGGTACAAAATGCGCCCCACAGCACTACTGATGCCCCCTGTGAACACCCACACCTCAAATGCCCAGTGCAGTGCAGGCCCAGTCAGTCACATTTTGGTTTTCATTTCGAGCCTGGTTTAGTTTTCTAATTCTCAGGAAGATGACGTAAGCAATGCAAAAAGAACCCACTGATGCTCTGTTCTGACATACGTGGGTAAGGGGAACGTTAGCATGATTAGGCTGGAAATAAGAATAAGGTTTTCCTTCCAGTAGTAAGATGCAATTCCAGAACACCTTCCCAGGGAAAACAGCTGGCACAGTGAAACCTAATTTTAAATTTAATCTTAATAATTTCTCTCTGGATCACACACAGTTACCTCCAACCCCAGGAACTGGCCCCTTCCAGCCACACACGGTGTAGCATTTATAGGGCCAAACCCACCGCAGTGCTCCAAATTAGAACCATGAGGCACAAACAAAAACCACACACAATTCCAGTATCTGTGGACAACGTGGCTGCTGCCGGTCCAGCTCTGACACAGAACAAGGGGAGAAGACGTGTGCAGGACCATGGTGGGTGCGGGTGGCTCCAGCTCGGGCACAAAGCCACGGCGTTGGTACCAGGAGCTCCCAGCAGTGCTGCCTTTGTGGGATGCACAAAGTACCCACGACATGCCAGCCAGCTCTGCCGCTTCCCTTCGTGCTCCTACAAAACTTGCTTCACCGAGGGAATAAACAAGACGAACACGAAATCATTACCCTGCCAGGAGCGCTCCCGTGGGACAGAATCGGATCACCTCCGGTTTATCCCTCCTCGTCCTCAGCTGGGGGGTGCGGATTTCGGCTCCGCACCCGGGGGTCCCTCGCAGAGCTCAGACCAGCGCTCCCATCACCACACCGGGATCTTCACGGCCCGAACCGGCCTCTCCTCGGGCACTCGCAGCAAGGGCAGCCGCGGTAGCGGTGGATCCTTCGGGGGTCCCGGCTGGCGCCCGCTACCACACAGACAAACCTTCGGGAGCTGCAGTGGATCGAGCGTCCCTGCAGAGAGAAGGGGCCGCGGGCTCAGCCCTCCCCGAGCGCAGCACGGCCCAGCCGGCCGGACGGGCCG
>VZTR01020307.1:0-16261 GCA_013400775.1 Chaetops frenatus | reverse complement strand
CACCTGGGTCTTCTCTCTGGAAGCCTCAAAATACTGAGTTGTAGCTTGCACTGAATATAATCAATTTGATTTCAGGGAGGATTCTGTCAGTATGGTTGTATCTGCTCTTCTGCTTTTCAAGCTTCCATTTCCACTGAGGGGCACCAACCCCTGACAGAGTGGGGGTGAGGAAACAAATGGCTCAACAGAATCACTGGATTCATGATGAGAGACAGTAACTAGAAACAGAGCTCTGACCAGACATTTCAGCCCCAAGAACAAACCCAGAGGGTTTCACAGTTCTCAAGTAAAATTTTATCAAGCCTTTTGTACAATTACTCTTTCTTTTCCATGACATCATGTGGAAGAAGAATCACAGTGTGTGTATGTGAATGCAGAATGTGACCTATGCTTAATAATCTCTTAAAGATTTTTTACAGTCAATCAGGTGGGAGTGGAGCATCACTTCCCCAATGGCAGATTTTTAAAAAACACACTCTGATTTTCAGTCTATTTTTCACATTAGAAAAAGCAGGCCTCAAACACTTGTGAAAATGTGGGTACCAACATGAATTTAGGTTGCCCTCTTTCATGAGAGGAAGAGATGCTTGAGTCTAATAATCACAGTTATGCAAATTTATTTTTTTTAAGTAAGAAAAAAGAAAATCAGTGAATACAAACATCCATACCCTGTTACTAATCCTACACTTAATCTGACTAAGCGCTAGTGATTTTGCATGTGAGAGAAGATGTGTCTTTGACAGGGAGTTTGAGAAAGTGACAATTTAACTGGCAATTCCCCTGTTGCTACTGAGATCAAAGGCACACCAAAGCTGCTAACCTGGAATATGAAGTGTGCTAAGAAAGTGTGAAAAGAAGCAACAGATACCTCAGGAAAACAGCTACTTTATAGTATTTCTGCAAGAACTAAATTTGTTCACTTGTTTTTGGCATTGCTCCCTGTATCTGACTCAGTGATATTTTCCTAGCTGCCCTTATGGTATTATTTTTTGCTCTTAAGAAGCAGTTTGGATGATAATGGCCCTGTAAACTGTGTCTTGCATGCCTGGTATTTGTCGCATAATCTCTAATTCTCCCATACAGGATGGTTCAGTCCTTCTGCTTTGACAATGTAGATGGGCCTTAAAAGAGAGTGCAGGTGCAATATCCTTCCTCCCTCCTCCTGCTGATGAAAAGCTGGACCAGATCCCTGAAAATGTACCCCTAGTGGGCCACAGGTCCCCCTGGTGTGAATGGTACAGTGTTATGGGCTTGCATGGAGCTGGTGATCTTGCCTTTAACTGAGCACTCTGAATGTGTCTCTCTGCTGCAGGAGAAATATTTGCTCTCAGCTGGCAAGGCACGACGGCAGAAAGAGGAATTGAGTCTGTTCTCCTTATTTAAATGTCTCTCTTTTCCTGAAGTTGTTAGCTGGTGAGATTTTTCACTTCATTATTTATCAAGCCTCAATGAGCTGCCTACATGCTGAGTCAGTCAGGGGTTTCCAGAACTGTGGATTTACCTTGGAAATTGAGGACCTATGGAATGTTTTCACTGAACTCTGAGTGAAGGTAGGCTTGAACCTTTTTTTAGGGTGTTGAAGTGTGTTTTGTTCCAGCCATCAAAAGCAGGGCAGCTTTTTCTGTGGAGGAACTGGGTTCCATGTAGCCATCACTCTTTGCCTAGGACTTCCCCTGCCAGCAGTGAGTTTGGAGCTGCCCATGGAGAGAATTCAGGCCTTCCCTGACAAAGAAATGGTACAGGAGACATGATGGGAAGTGCAGAATGTTCTCCCTTGTGCGGGCAACTTAAAATTTTTATTGTGTTTTCTCTTCCAAAGAGAAACCAGCCGTACTCTGCAATGAATCAATGAAGATTTAGTAATACGAACAAATGAACTTTGAATTGTGCAATTGAGTCTTTCAAACAGCACTATCAGGAACTATATTGTGTGCATCTCTTTAAAAGTCCAATTTGTTCCTAAGCCACGAATACTTTAAATCGTCAACGATTTTGTGAAAATCAATGAGAATCATGCAGACAGAACTCAGAGTATCATTTTAACCATAAATTATGCACCTGATGAATCCTATCCCATGGTCACAATAGACAATAGAGGACCACAGAAGTACAGTATCCTTGTTGCTTTTATTTCCATTCCATGTGCTACTTCCAGAATTGGTGATCAGGAGGGAAACATCAGATACAAACCTCTTGGCTCTGGAAAACAGGCAACATTCTTAGTGATGTAGTTGAAAAAGTGCTTTTAGATAAATTGTATACAGAGTATAATTTAGCATATAATTTATCTTTCAAGTGTTCTGTCAATTTTTCCATTGAGAAAACTCCTCAGGTTTTTCCAAAGCTGATGCTCTCTCTGGTGAGCTCTGTTTTTTTCCCAACAGTGGCTCATAATGCTTCTTGCAGCTATAAGAAGGTGATTAATCAGTTTAACCTGACAGATCTTAAGTCTTCAAACTGCTAACCTCACAAAAGTTCCAGCAGACTCCCAATGATATCTCGATATAATCTTAGTAATATGGAGCCTGATCCTCCAATTCTTGCAGTCGTTGGCAGCTCAGCTTGAGCTGGTGGTATGCATGGTATTAAACCATATTAAAACCAAAACAGATTCCCAAACTTCTGCCTAAATTCATTTTCAGATGAAGAAGGAGGGAAATAATACTTATTATTTTAGGGCTGAAGAGGCTCAGAGGATTAAATCCAATGATTTTTTTTTTCCTGAACTCCTTTATAAAAGTTCTTTCCTTTTGTTGCTCTGGTTTTGATAGAAAGGTGGTAACTCACTGCTNTAAATTAAATTAAATTAAATTAAATTAAATTAAATTAAATTAAATTAAATTAAATTTAAAAAAAAAAAAAAGTTACACCAGACCTTGCAGCAGAAATTTTCTCCAAAATCTATCACTGCCTTTCATGCTGGAACAACAAAAAGGAATGGAGCCTTTCAAGCATCTTCTTGGCAAGTCCTGTTGATAGCATTCACAGTTTTTTTCTCCAAGGGGGTCAGGAAGGACATGAAAATATAGAGGGAGGCATGTCCATAATGAAGTTTCACAGTGGGCCACTGATATAGGAAGCAGCACTGGCAAAAGTACATCTTGCACATGTAGTACCTCTAGATGAGGTAGAAACCAAGACCAGTTTATTCCTTAAAGCTGTTTGGATCCTACCCACATATTTCTCATTTTTGCATAAAACCTGCTGAACTGTTGCTGTGACCAGTTGCTTCTTCATTTGAGTCATCCCCTTTCAATAAACAAACCAGATGGTGGCTGCTCTTCATGAAAAGAGCTATTGTTGTGTCCTTTTTCTTGTTAGTAAATGTGATTTAAATGACCTGAAAAAAAATATTGACAATTTTTTATTGAAAAAGTTTGCATCTCTCAATTTTCTCCTTTCATCAAAATTAAGAAATTACTTACAATTTCAGTTTGCCAAAACCTTGTGATTTTCCTGTATGATATAATTATCTTGTAACTTTTGAAAACCTATTTTTAAATTTTCTGATGATAAAATTTTTTTGCTTGTTTGTTTCTAAGTCATCATTTTAGAGCTGTTTGAAGTGAAAGCAGCTTTAAACCCTTTTGTACAAAACTCCTTCCATACTCAGATAGATACCCAAGTTATGAGTTAAACTCACATGGTGTGATGGCAACTCTGACACACTAATATTAATTTTTTAATTATTTTACTTGGATGCCTGAAAAGTCTTACAAAACTTCCCCTTGTAATGCTGAAGACAGCTAGGAATGGATTATAACTGTGGAGGGTCTCCATCCCTGGAAGGTCTTATAAAAAGGATTTAATGAACATTTGGTTTTCCTGACCCAGTTTTAAGGCAGTGGGATAGATAACGGCTTTGGACCCTTGCTTCCAAAAAGGATTGTCTTACTGAACATTTGTGAAAGGCTGCAAAAACTCAGGAGCTGCAGAACTCCTAAAGCTCAGTGGAGGCTGCAAAACACACTTTAGAAAACCAACTCACCCTGATATCAGGGCTGTTGTGGTGGGCACATTTTCTTATCAGAATAAAGACGTTGATGATTAATTTCTGAGGGCAAGAGCTCTGCTCTAAAGTGGACAATTCCGACCAAGAGAAGGTTTTGTCTTTGTGGTGGGGCAGCAGCATCTTGTCTTGTCTCCCGTTTTCTTCACACTTTTGTGCATATCTAATGTAGTCTTGGTTTATATTTCAATTGTACAGAAATTTTCCCAACAGTAATTTTGGGGTTTTTTGAAGTTATTGAGAAGTGACTTAGAAAAACCTTCTCTTTGGAAAGTATCCAATGCTTTGACGTGGTCTAGAAATAATCCCTGAAATTCATTATAATCCAACCTAAGTCAAAGACAGACTGTATTGCATTCTTCAACTAACATGCTGCATTTTCTAAATTTAAATATGGGAATGAAAACAATAGGTGGGATTTTCCATTGTACGGTGAAACCTGATGTTTGTCAAAACCTATCATACTGAGCCCTTCTAGCTCTTCAAACAAAAACTCCTAGGATTTCTTTCATTACATGTTGTTGATGTACTGACCTGTTCTTTTGTTTGTTTTGTTGCTCTCTATTTTTGTGGTTTTGGTGTTTTTTTTGGTTGTGTGTTTTTTTGTTTTGTTTTGTTTGTTTGTTTGTTTGTTTGTTTGTTTGCTTGCTTGCTTTGGGGTGTTGTTGTTGTTGTTGTTGTTGTTGTTGTTGTTGTTGTTTGTGTTTTTTCTGGTGTTTTTTTGTTTTGTTTTGTGGTGGGGTTTTTTGTGTGTGTTTTGGTGCCTTGGGGTTTTTTTTTAACTTTCATTATTAAAACTTTACAGTAAAACACCACCTTTCTGTCCAGAATAAGGACATAAGTAGAAATCTCTCTATTTCTACAGATTTCTACCCATGCTCCAACTTTGTGTGGAAGCCCATTTACAGAACCAAGAAAATAAGTTGACAACTAAACACAAACTTCTTCCTTGGCTACTGGGAGAGGGAGAAAATTATTCTCAATTCTGCTTACCAAGAAGAAGGCTTCAGAAGTTTGTGTATGCATGTGTGTGACAGAGCAGTGCTGTTTCAGAACTTACCTTGAACGGCCATGTCCCCTGCAGATTGAAATATTTTGGTATAGCTGACAGAATTAAGCATTACGTGGGTGTTTCTTGGAGAAGTGTGGTCACCATTTTCATGCAGAGCAGCAGCATGCATGGAATTCACATCAAAAACTTTCTGGGATTGTTTCTTCAACTAGTGCAGAAAACGACTAGTTAGACTGGAAACCTCTGAAAGTGTGTTTTGGTTTGAGAATGATGGGGTTTAACATTTTTAAAATTACTGAAGTCAAATTCTAAGGTAGGCAGTTTGTTCCTATATGGGCATGCAGGGTATTTCTCAGCAGATCTTTTTGAAAGGTATAAACACTTAAATAGGTGCAGTTCAACATTTCTGTAATTATAGTAATTTTTGGTTATTCATGTCCTGATCTATAATTTGGAGGGATTCAAAGACCAGCCATGTTTAGTAGTCACCATGTCTAATGTGTTCAGCTCTGCAGTTCTGAGCCAAGAATGAGTGGTATGTGCATACCAGAGCAAATGGGAAAAAAGGTCTGTGAGTATTCATTGAAATACAGAAGTCAGTTTTAATTCAATGATGTTCATGGAATGTTCCCATTCACTTCCTACAATCAGATTTTGAGCATTTGTGCAAGAAATCAGCCAGGCCACAATTTTGCCCTGGGTTTTCATTGCAAGTAAATTTTAAATTGAATACTCAAAGCGTGGATTTATGGGGAGAAAATTTGAAAGCATGAAACATTAATAATATTTTCAAGCTGAGTTTTGTTGGTTAGATGATGTCATTATGCTCTGCCAGTTCCCTCTTGGATGCTTTTCATGCATGACCAAGTGTCTGCAGATCAAACCTTATAGACAAATCCAGCTACTACATTTTCTTGAAAATTTCATTCAAAAACCCAGTTTGGAGTAATACAGTCTTGGGGCTGGTTCACCATAAATGTGATAAAAAAAATAGATAGCTTTAAATTTAAAGAAATCAGGAACCAAGGGAGTATATTTGATCCTGTTGGATCCTAACCTTTTTTTCCCCTCTCTGGTTTGATTCAGGAATGATGGTCTTGCCATCAGTGGAGCTTCATTGGACTGGGTTTTTTTAAACTGTTACCTCAGCAGAGACAGGATATTGCATTCACCATTAAAAGGTAAGTCAGGAGATGCTGAACCTCAGCTGTGGTTTCTTCAATCCTTAAATCATAGTATTTCTTGAGCTAAAAATACCCATATAGACCCTATGTCACAGAATCACAGGTGGATTTGAGTTGGAAGGGATCTGAAAGCCCATCCAGTCCCACTCCTTGCCATGGGCAGGGACTGACACCTTCTACTACCCCAGGTTGCTCCAAACCCCATCCAGCCTTGCCTTGGACACTTCCAGGGATGGGGCAGCCACACCTTCTCTGTGAAGGACAAAAAAAGGATGAAAGGAGGTTGGTGGGTGTGATAGACATGACAAATGTTCTCTTTGGGAGAGAAAAAAATGCTCTGCTACAGCAAAAAAAGATATCGTTTCATAAGGAAGTGAGAAGAAATTAATTTTTCAAGGTGTTCGTTTAAAGTTTGAAAGTTTTTGACATGTAAAGGGCTTAGCAGCTCCATGAAATAGTGTAATCTTTTGGTTATGCTGTTACTGTCCATGTCAGTCTATTTATATAACTGACTAGGGTTAAGATCAAGGGCATTTTTCAAAAACTTTCTTTAATTCCTGGATTGCAATTCAAGTAAAAATCAAAGATACATAAGAACATCTTGTGACTTGTAAAATTTTCTCTTCTTGATGTTAAAAAGGCTGTTAAAGATCTCTCTTCCTTTATCTTATGATCAGTGCAACCCAGTGTGATCTGGTTTACTCAATTGTCACTAAAAATTCTTTGGTAAAGACTGTTTTTTATTTTATTTTTTTAAAAAACTTTTACAATTATACGTTAAATTTCCGATGCCTTGTTTAACACATTTCTAAGATCTGCTAATGAAATATAGAGGACAGAGAAATACAAATATTTGGTTTTTAAAGGATAGAAATGAAATTAAATTAATGAAACTGCAATCACTGCAAAGAAGAAAACATTATAAGAGCAAACTAAGGAGTCATGAACGACTAGATGAGAATTTTTATCTACTACAGTTTTCAGTGTGTTCCTCAAGTAATGATAATATATATTCCAGATAGTCCTAATAATATGCTGAGGGTGAGGTGTGAGGCTTCTGTGACTGTGGCTGTGAGGTCAGGATCTCTCACCCTTGTGTAGGAAAAGTGTATGTGTGTGCACATTCCTGTTATGCTCCCTGAATAATGGTCAAATTCTGCCTACTGGAATGGCATCAGCTGGCTGCTTTGACTTTTTAAAAAATATCTTTTACAAATAAATTAAAGAATTGCACAGTGTCCTTTTCTGTTGGAGGAGTTATTTCCATATCTTCAGGTTAGATGTGGAACAAAACCTGGAGTAAGCACACACCAAAAAATTCCTTCTGCTGGAAAAATCTGGGGGAGATCCCTAACAAGGGCTGCAAAAAGGTTTCACTGAAAATACTGGACACTTCTCCTCAGCTGTCATCTCAGTTTTCTTCTGAGTTAGAACAGTAACTTCATTATGGCTTTCGTATGGCACACACATGGAAGACACTCCAGACCCTACAGAGGCTTTGTTGTAATATGGAGAAACAGTGGCAAGTATACAACAGCAGCTTCAGTGGGGGATCCAAACCATAGTTTTATATTAATCCATGACAATTGACTAATGAAGTCATCCAGACTGGGCAAGGTTACAGGAGACAGGGGCTGGAAAGCCAAGAGCTGTGTTTTTAGGATGTGCAGATGTGTTTAAGGCAATAGGCCTGCAACACTCAGGAGCATGTGCAAGCCAAATTGTGCCTCCAATGTTCCCCAGCCAGAGCTCCAGTGCATGTGCCTGCCTGTTCAAGCATAATTTGTCATGTGTACAACATGCAACAACCAGACTGTTTATTTGGACAGCTTTTTGGCCAAATTCTGGGCTCAATTCAGTGCCCACAACCTGTGACCTTAGTGCTGCTGAATAGGTGTAAGGGAGCAGAGGATTTATTTTCGTGTGTTGCTTTTTAAACAATGGGTGTGTTGAAATCCTAGGGAAAGCTGGAGCTATTTACCACATTTCACAAAACACATTCCAATCAAGTTATGGACTGATGGCTTTACCCTATTAGGTTTTCTGATGGAAGGTTAAGAAATGTAGGTGAAGGAAGAATTCTAATATGCCTCTTCTGCTCTCTTTTTACTTTGGGGTTTTTGTCCTTAGTTAATGAGTGATGCAAAAATTAAACAGCTCTGCTGTATTTTATGGTAATTAAGAATCTCTACCATGTAAATGATACTTTAGGAGAAATGTGCAGCAAGCTGCTTCCCAATTTCTCCACATTCATGTGTGCTATTCCAATATATATTGCTATAGAACACTGAATATGGCAACTTAAAATGTGATGGTAAGTATAGCCTTCTCATGCTCGAATAAGATTTTGTGGACTTTGTAGCCAGGGAAGCTTCTAGATCTAGATAATATAGCTCAACATTTTTAGTTCTGTCAGGCAGAGGTGCACCTGCAGATCTGCAGGGTTACGCTGAAGGCCAGCACAACTCCTTTGAGCTTACCTAATCACAACAATTGTCGCTAGAGATCTTTATTTCTTTCCTAATTTTCAATTGTTTAAGTGTATATTTGGCAGGAACTATGTGTTTTCAAAAATAATACAGTCTTGGAAACTTTTCATGTTGACACAGGCCTTTCTGACACATTTTTTCCTGCCTCTGCTCCTTCTGATTTCCAACAAAGCCTTAGAAAAAAAAAAAAATCCCTGAGCCAGGTGAGTGGGAGCAGCTCCTCACTTCTCCCCAGATCTCTGCTATTTAACCTACAGTAGTTTGGGGTAGATAGTTGGAGTGGGCAGAGCATCACACAGACACACAAAATCCTCCCAAAATGGAAACCGCAGTATCTGAGAGCTTGGGCTTTGGTGGCTGGGAAAGGCATTTCAAAACTGACCATGTCACACAGCTTATTTATGGATGGAGAAGCTGCAGGGTAAGGAGGAACACAGGGACACAGAGGAGGCATGGAGATTTGAGTTTCCTTCAAAAAGGTTTGTTGGGAAGTTAAAAGCAGGAGCATTTCTTGAATATCTTGTGCTGATGTCAGCATAATCTCTGGCTAGGTTTTGTGCCAATGATTTGGAATTTCCTGGGGAAAGATTGTTGTGTCAAAAGAAAATGTCTGAGCAGCTCTAGAGCTTAGTCAGTATAACATCACCACACATGGGACCACTCACAGCACCCCACAGAGCCACACACCTCACCGTGCCATCTCACTGCTTGGAATTTAAGATCTCTTAGCAACCAGAGGAAGAAGGTTGGTGTGTTTGCCCATATTATTTCAAGTCATAAAGCTGACAGGAAAAGAATTCCTCTTTTGCAATTAGCTGTTCCCTTGGGAGGGACCATCTGCAATGTTCCCATGAACCGTTCTGAATCCTGCACAAAGAAATGGGTTAGAAAGCTGATAAGCAGAGCATTTAGGCTGAGGGACCTTGCACACAGGGTTTTCTTCCAGGCTTCAAGGACTTACCAGTGGTTCTCATTCACACAGGTGTTATCTACCAAGCCGATTCTAAGGCCTGAACTAAGGCTGAGACTAAAAATCTGATAAAAGGATAATGGTTCTTTTAATGAGGCAAGAATGTTTGTAACTCTGCATAATTAGGTGAGAATTACAGGACAGCTATTTTCCACCCACAAAACACCTCCTTATGGCATTTTATTGATATGGCCATGCCAATGTTCTGGCAAACAGAAAAAAGTGTTTAAAAAAGTTCTGCTTCTGTCTCTCTAGTTTTAATAGAGATTGTGCTGTTTTACTAATTTATATTTGTGCATGGTAATTATCTTTCACCTTTTAAGAGGACTTTGACAGAAAAAGATGTTTTCTTTTCCATGGAGTACAGACTGGACTGTTTGCTATGTCCAGATAGAGGCTTATGCTTGATAAATTCCCTGCTTGTATTTGTACCTAAAATAGTGACAGTTTCCCTTTTCTGCCCTCACCTCTCCCTGTGCCAGTGAGTAGGTTCTGATGGCTTGGGTTTTCTGGCTGTCATGGATTGTTCTGTGATTCACACAGCAGCCTGGACCAGCTGTTCTTGTGAGATCCTCTGATTTAACAGTAAGCCCTGGGTTGGAGTTTATGAGCTCCATGGTGCCTTGCCAACTTCATCCTGTGCTGGTTCAGAAGAAAACTTATGAGCTCAATTGTGCCCTTGGGTACACACAGAGGTTTCTGCCTGGGTTCAGAGGCCTCTCGGTGTCATTTGCTCCAGTGGTGCTGCACTGGGCTGCTGTTCTTGAGCCGTCACAGAATCACAGAATCACAGAACAGCTTGTGTTGGAAGAGACCTTAAAGCTCTTCTCATTCCACCCCTGCCATGGGCAGGGACACCTTCCACTGTTCCAGGCTGCTCCAAGCCCCAGTGTCCAACCTGGCCTTGGACACTGCCAGGGATCGATGGGCAGCCACAGCTTCTCGGGGCACCCTGTGCCAGGGCCTCACCCCCCTCACAGTGAACAATTTTTTTCTGATATCTGATCTAAACCTGCCCTCTGGCAGTGGGAAGCCATTCCCCTTTCTCCTGTCCCTCCAGCCCTTGTCAATTGTCTCTCTCCATCTTTCCTGCAGCTCCTTCAGGCCCTGCAAGGCCACACTGAGGTCACCCCAAAGCTTCTCCTGTCCAGGCTGAACAATCCCAGCTGTCCCAGCCTTTCCTCCCAGCAGAGCTGCTCCATCCCCCTGCTCATCCTGGAGCCTCCTCTGGCCTGGCTCCAGCAGCTCCAGCTCCTTCCTGCGCTGGGGCAACTCTGCAGGGGGGGTCTCACCTGGCAGAGGGGCAGAATCCCCTCCTCCCCTGCTGATCACTCTACTTTGGACTCCTGCCCAGGACAGGGTTGCCTTCCTGGGCTGCCAGCACACACAAAAAAATGGGCTATGTGCATCATCCTTCAGCAGAAATATGCCACTTGGTTGAGCCACAGTTTTTTTGGTGTTATTTGGCGTTTACACAAGTCACTAAGAACAGGAAGCAAATTGTGGCAAACCCAGCTAAAAGTCTCAGGTTTTCCTTGTCATCAGTGTTCCTAGCTGGTGTGTAAAGAAGGTTTTTGCGGGAAAAGTTTCCTCAGCTTGGCTTTTTTTGTTGAAAATAAGGCTTTCCACCACAGCCATCACCAGCAGGCTCCATGCAGGCACACTCTCCCTCTTCTCTTGTTTTGCTTTATGATCCAATGCTAGTCAACATCTGCAAGCCTCAAATGTATACAGATGTCCCAAATTCACTTCAGTTGTGTTCTGTCGCTTGGGTTGTCTGATGAATGTTGTCATTTTAGCTTTATGAAACACTAACCCCCTCATAAGTAAATGCATACTCTATTTTAAATGGTGAAACTTTTTTGGTTTTTTGGTCATAAGCCCACAAATTCTGCTTCTTTGGTGGGCATCAACACCCTCCATCTAATCACTGTTAAAAGATGTACAATCTTACTTTTGGAAATTACTGAGCTATTTCACATTCAATAAAGAATAAAAATCAGATAAAATAAATTCAGGCATATAATCACCTAAGGATATTATGAAATAAGTGGGTTGTGTTTCACAAAATTATAAAAACCAAGATTTAATAACAAAATTTTAATGGCCTGGGGTTCCACTAGTTGTGTCTATTGCCTGTCCACACACATGCTGTTGAATGGGTATATTGGAATGGTATAGAATGACACTTTGTAAAAATGCACTACTTGCACACATGTTAAAAGACACAATAATTTCAAGTATTTGCTTTATCAGCACTTTCCAGTTGTGAGACACCATTTGCAGCAGTCTGGTCTTCTCAGGGACCATCTTTCAGGAAATAATCTGGTAATCTGGTACAAATAACATTATGTTCTTGTGCCAAAACATCCCTTGTGCCCAAGGATATTTGCATTTTGCAAAGAAATAATGGGGACTCAAGTTTGATTTTCCTTCTTCAGAACTCTTATTGCTCTCTCCTGCTGCTGTGACTGCTTTGGACTGACTCCAAACCACTGACTCTTCTTTCAAATGTACTGTTAATATGCTATTATGTTAAACAGGCTGATAGAGTAAAATGGAAATGAACATGTGCAAAAGTCATTTAGGTCAAACGAAGTAACATGCTTTCAAAATATTAGCCAAAATTTTAGCATAAAACTTTGATGAGGCTGAGAAATCCTCTATTGAGTGGGAGCGTGGAATTAGCCCTTGTACAGACCATGTTTAGAACCTTATGATACTGTTTAATTCTACGGTTCCCTGAGGGCTACTTATAACCAAATTAAAGGGCGTCTTGTGCATGTTCTGGACACTGATTACGGGACCACAGACTGAAGCTGAAGACAGCTCTACAGCCACTAAGTATGCAAGTAGAGACACCCCTTAATTCAATTATATGTACCCTCAGGGATCTTGGTAATTATAATAAGAAGACATTTTGCAATTTATCCAAGGCCAGACTTAGTGCTGGTGTGGTTTTCTCTAGTGGGTTTTTATTTTTTTTTCCCCTGGTTGTTTCTTTTGTTCATTGTTTGGGGTTTTATTTTTTTGTTTGTTCTTTTTTTTTGTGTGCATGGGCCTGTGAAGAAGGTATTTTTTCAGCCTCACAAGATTCATCAGTTCACCTGTGTCTGCTTTTCCTTGAGATATTCACAGGATTGTGGCTGACCTGCAGAAACGTCTCGAGATACCTGTGGTTGCTGGAGTGCTGCACTTGAGACCCTTCATGAGCTTGGGTCTTGGTTCTGTCTGGTTTGAGAGAACACATTCCTGGGAGTGCAGGCCTGCTGGACAGCCCTATCATTTAGAGTCTGCTGTAGGTTGTCGGCAAGTCTCTGCCAGCCTGGAGATCTTGGAATGCAGCAGCTGAAATGCCACTCGAGTAACCTGAACACCCCTGAATGGTCTGAGAGGTGGCAAAAGCCACAGTGTGGAGTTGGAATTGGGGAAGGAGGCCTCTGCCCTTTATTTGTCTATTTCTCCTCAACAGATTATGTGGCTTGTGAGAATAAATCAGTACAACTCCTTTGACTTTGGCAAACGTCTGCAAGTGAGCACCATCTGAAGATTTGGCTTGGTTGATAAATTAGGGTTTTTTTAATAAATATGTACATTGTAGTGCAGAGCCAGACACACAGATCCCCCGGGTTTTTTTGTCCCCTATGTGAAGTAGCAGATGTTCCTTTGGATGGTCATCAATACCTCCAGGACCAGAGGCACCATCGTGCATTTTCAATGGTTGCATCCGGTAGACTGTTGTGTAAACCACTGTCTGCACTCTCTTTTCATGGTCAGTGAAGGGCTTAAGTTGGTATATATTGGGGTATACTGTCTGAGCTTCTAGAATGCGCATATTTGCACACCATAACACAGATTTCACTGGTTTCAGAACCCCTTTTCCTTTTTTTCAGTGTTACTAGATTGAGCTAAAAGTTATTTTCTTCCTACTCCCCAGGCTGGTCTAGTAGCAGTGGAAATTCCCATCTCACTGTTACTCGCAGCAGTGGTTGATGCCAGTGAGGGCCTGGTCCTGCTGGGTTTGGTCTCAGCTGTCAGGCTGGTGGCAGCAGAGCCTGTGGCCTCTTTGTGCTGTCCCATCTCCCCTGAAATCCTCTTGCTCAGACAGTGGTCAGGGTCCAGAACAGAGAAATTGGGACAAATACATGGATGTAACAATTATGTGCAGTCTACAAAGGGGTGGCCTCAGGTGACATTGCCAAGCACATTCCATGCACACCCTGACGGGAGCCAATCCCATCGTGGACAGGTTTGGACATTAGGTCCAGGAGCTCCTGAGTGCTTGCACCTCTTAATGAAATTATGAGGCAAAGTGCAAAGATCTAAATGAGTGATAAGTTGTGACTGTCCTGGAGACCTGCTTCTGTCACCTTTGAATTCAGGTGTGATTATGCAAGCAGTGAGGTGCTACTCAACCCAAATTAAACTGGGAGACCGTGTGTTAGGAGCTGTGAAAAAGTCTAAAGTACTCCTTGTATTGTGGAAGCTGGTGCCTGAGAGGCTCTGTAGCCTACAGTGTTCTGCAGCAAGCAGCAGAAATTAAAGCAATAATACAAGCGACAAGGCTGCTTACTGGCACTCCAAACTTAAAAGTTGTTTTTAAACAGCTTTCTCTCCTCTAGTTTTCCCTAGACTTGTGCAACATGTTGCCTACAAGGAAAAAGTCTTTTCCTGGAAGTAATGTTTGGAGGAACAAAAGACTCTAAGTGCTGTCAGAGTTAATGACCACCACCAAGATTGGGATGTAGGAAATTCTTGGGGGAAGAAAATCCATGGAGAATGACCAGAAACTGAACAGTTCAAAAGAATTCAGAAAATACCATGTGTTTGTATAAATCAAAAGCAACTCTCTACTCCTGTTCAGAAGTTTTCCCTTTAGCTGCTGAAGGTGAAGCAGGTAGGAAACATAAACAGAAGCAGGTTGGTTGCTCTGGCTTATCAGCTGCCCCTTCTCATCTGTGCATGCAGTGAAATCCAGTTTGGGAATGCTACTGAGAGGCACAAAGCAAGCTTTGTGAAGGGCCTAGGAAGGTGGAATGTGAGAAGTGTCACACGCTTTCCTTGCTCTTCCACCCTGCCTTAGGCAACTGGTACTGTTTCCTCTCATGGACACAGTCCTGAGTCAGGGGGATTTGCAGTGTAATCTAGCACGTCTGCTCGTACGCTGCCAAAAAAACCCAAGAGAGAGACTTAAAAACCTTGCCTTTTGAGTGGAACAAATCAAGAGTGTTTTTTGGGGAAAAAAAAAAATTGGGTGGAAATTATTAGAGCTGTAGCCTGGAGAAATGAAAAGGCCAACATGAAGAGCAGGTTCCACCAAATGCTTTGCAAGACCTCAGGCAGATCATGGCTTTTTCTGGCATTCAGTCCAAAAATGCATTCCACCCACCAGGAGTTTATTGTGCCATATGTTCCCCTTGGCATGTCTCATCTCCTCTGAATAAAATTAACTTCTGTAACTGGCAACTGATAAATTCTGGTGAACGCTCCAGGCCTCCTCTCAGTAAAGCCCACCTGGAAAACATCAGGTTGCCATCTTCAAACCCATAGATTTCCTGCTTGCTACTGTTAACCAAAGCAGACCTTTCCCCCTATGTTTAAGCCCCCATCTAACTCCCTGCTGATCACAGGCATCCTTCCTCCCAGGGATGTGGAGCTTGGTCAAATACATGGTATATGAAAGATGCACTGGGTGCATGGTCTTCTAGTAAAAACAAGCCAAGGTTCATGCCAAATGAACGTCTTACAACGCTTCTGAAAGGGTCTTTATATATTCAGGACGATGAAAATAAAATACAGCCCAACCATGAGGGTTCCCCTGCAATGGTGTTGTGTTTCCTTGGCATGGAAGCAGAATGGGTTTCTTTGTGCCATTATCATTCTTTAGAAAAGAGAGGAAGTTGCCAGTCCTTCTGGAAGGTTCTCTGCAAAGCCTGCTGACAAGGATATGTCTTCCAATGATATTTCAGGGGCTGGTTATCATTTAGACAATGAAGAAGGAAAGTGTAGCATTTCAAATTCAATGATTTATCTATCAGAGACAGGATTGTCCCTGATTCCAACAAAAAGAAAAAACTTAAGTCTGTTTCTAGTCCTAGTGGTTGTAAAAATTCAAAAACTTGACCTCTTCAGGTTTTCACACCAGAAAGCAAATGAAAAATGAAAAAATGTGCTTAAAATTATTCAGGCCTTCGGGTGGGCTCGCTCATGAATTTTGGATTCCTCAAAGATGATGACATATTTTAGTTTTCTAGTTCCCCACTGAGTAAGCATAGCTCAACTCAGTTGCAGGCTGATTACTTGGCAGTTTTCATAGTGCTCCGTTTGGCAACCAGTGAGGGGTTAGAGACAAGTCACAACAGATAAAACAGGATTTTCTCTGTCAGGATGGCAATTACTTTGGCAGGATTTGTCTCACAGTGGACCATGCTAAGCTGAACTAGCTTTCTCCTGGTGTGGACTAAGAGACATTTACCTTAGCTCAGCAGATGGGAAGCCACCTGCTGAAGCATGGCAACTTGAGGGCAGACCAGCACTTCTGGGGAAAATATACCCTGCATGAGAGACCCTTCACTGATAACCTTGTATGGGAAGAAA
>VZTR01020295.1:29925-56915 GCA_013400775.1 Chaetops frenatus | reverse complement strand
ACCCCCCCCCCCCCCCTCCAAAATAGAAAAAAATTGGTCAATGAAACAGTGACAAGAAAAACCCAAACCAGAACCAAGGATGATTTTTTGCCAGAGCACAGATTCAAAAACTGGGAAAAATATTTAAAATATTTGACAAGTTACCAGTGCAATTCCTCTGGAAGTTGGGATTCTCTAGTGGGTGCCCTGGAATGCGGCACTGAAATCTGTGCTGCCAGAACTCGGGAAACCAGGGGTTGCGAGTGTTGGTGTCCAGACGCAGCTTCAGGTAGTAGTCATCAAATGCCAGCACCTCAGGAGACTGCAGTTTGATGGTAATGCCTCCATTTGCTTCAGGTTCATAACCTTCAATGACTTCATCCCTGTCTGCCCAACCATCACTGAAAAGAAGCAAAAAAACCCACTTATTACACAAAGACAGAAAGCTTGTTTTGAAAAGGCAACCAGCCAAAGGCAGGCTGGCACCCTTGGAAGAAAGTGATTAATAGGGAATGTAAAGATGTAAAATTCAGACAGAGAGAGAAGAGTGAGAGCAACTTGTAATGAGCAGTCTGACTGATTTTGTGCAGAGTCCTCATTAACTCATCCAGAATAATGAGGTTTTATCCTTGTCCTTCTGGAAAGGTTATTTAGGCATAGCTTGTGCTGTGATGTCTCTGTGACTGAAGAGACTCTGCCTAATTTCTGCTGTCCTGTAAGAGGTGGAAACTGAAAAAATTAATGTTCATGGAAAGGAAAATGAGGCGGGATCCTGGATGTTTTTCAAAATAGACCTCAGCCTGCATGGAGATCATACAGCTAGAAGAGCAATTCAAATCAAACACAAAGTGAGAAATGAATTCTCTTAGAAGAGGATGGAGTGAGACTACTCAACCAAATCAAAAAAAATACCACAAGTTATTCTCATACTGCATGGAATTTGTGATAACATGCTCTTTCCCCCCTCCATCTTCTTTCTTTTTTATTTTATTTTTTTTTTCAATTAACAAACACTGGCTTTCTACTTTACTTCTTTTTTTGTTCACATATGAGATGCTTTTGAAGATGTGAACAAAAAACTCTTGACAACACTATTTCATGGAAAGTCTATCTTAAAAGGTTTGAACAAAGTCCACTGGGCTTAGCATCTGAGCTTCAGTTTAGTTCTTTGGTTCTTTTTCTCCTTCTTTAGGAGTCCATTGATTTAGTGTCATTCTCCACTTCTCATTAGGGTCCCCTAAGATCAGTGCTTTTACGGTCTAATTTAAATGCAAATATAAGTCAGCCATTGCTTAATCTTAAAATGCTGGGCATGTAATGAGAAGAATAGATTATTCTGGCACCTCAGATCTAGGTCTATTGCACTCAGAATCAAATCAGCTGCACTGCTCCTGTGAATAGCAGGCAGCACTTCCAGCAGCAAAGAGCTCAAGAGGAAAAATGCAATTCACCACTGAGAGAAGTCTCAGATTCACCCAAGAGAGGGTTACATTCTGAATTCCAGACAGACTGAAAGCAGGTACTTGTTAGAAGCCTCTTACACACAGCCTTGAGAAGAATGTTGTGGTGCAGACCATTACCAGCTGAGGGCATTTATGAGACACTCAGCACAGGTGTGCCTGGACTCCACAAAGGAAAATAGGGATGGTTTGAAGCAGCAAGTTCTGTCACAGTCGTGGTCAAACAGCTGTAAAGTGACTATGCACTGGACATGTAAATTCTTTCCATATGGGAAACACGACACAAACCTCTGTTACAGAAGTTATTTAAGATGTGGGACATCTGGCAGTGCAGAGTGATCATCACATTCCTCTCAACCCAGTTTCAGGAACTCATATCTATATTTTAAGATGGCACTACAGGGCACCTTTGAGGCAGGATTTCTTCTCTGTTTCCCCCTTTGCCAAGGCCTTGTCATAGAACCACCCAACGTTTCTGACTTTACAAACTGTTGACGAGTATCTTCACACAGCATGAGATACATAGCCTAATATAACCCCAGTGATATCCACCTGGCTCAGCCTTGGCCTGACAGTTGCACTTGAATTTCCACAGGACTGCACAGAGTTAAAAACCTACAATTTGTCCATCCCTGCTCCCTGCCCCAGCAAACTGCCTGAAATTCTGGAGAGGGAAAGAAGCCACAGTTCAACATCTCTGCATCACCCCACTCTTCACTTGTCCATATACTGAGGACAAAAAATAAAATGTACCATGTGCCCTTGACTACTTCATGACAGACCATGGACTAGATAACCTTACAAAGGAAAAACCAGGAAAATTAACTTACTGGATTTCACATAATTCAAGATGGAAATCTTCACTAGAGAGGAGAAAAAGACATAATATTTTTTTTTCTCATATGGGGGAAAAGTAAGAAAGAGATCACTCTTACAGATGAGTAATTAAGTCCTAATTGCATAATTGCCTCATTATTTGTCACAATGTTTTTGGCTTTCAAATTGTAGACTCAAGCAGAAACATTAGTGAGGCACGAAAATTAAGTAAATTGAGCCATTTTTACAAGACCTTCTTGAAATGAGGTAGTTTCACTACTGCTTGGATTCCTACCAGCCAAAAAATAGTTATTTATTCTTCTTCCCCCCTCCCCCACTACATTTATTTTGGAAAATGGCCACATAAACTCTGAAGGCAAAACAGCAAATCTGCAAAACAATAGAAAGTGTATTTTGAGTTCTTTGAGGGCAGTTCATTGAAAAGTTCCCCTGAACTGGAATACAGATTGTCACCCAATGTTTCTTTGTCTCTTTCGAAATAGCTTTTATTCTCTCTTCAACTTCCTCAAACTGTTAAATCTCTATGATAAGTTTTATCTTCAGCAAAATGTGAAGAAAAAGAACTGGAATTAGAGAAAAAAGGTTCATATGTACTGAAGCTCATATGGGAGCTTTGTTCCACTTTCAGTGAAGTCAAAGGAAGCAAAGAGGAGCCCTCTGGTTTCTTAGGGGATCCGTGCCATCCTGGCTGACTGAGCTGAAATTTGCCTCAAGGAGGATGTGCAGCCCTACCAGCAGCTGTGGGAGGGTTATTAGAGAGCTAAGATCCTGTTATAATATCTTTCTGGATTCCTTTTTGCTGTTTATATACATGTTAAAAAAGAATTGTCTGGAAGCACTGCATCCTTGGTGTCATATGAATAAATGGATAGCAGTCCAGAAGATGATGGGGGAAAAAAAACCATTTTTATTGCTGGGCAACAGAACGATACTGATGTCCAGATGACAGTATGTTTCCCAGTGACTGAATCACAAGACCAAAAGCTGAGTCAACATAAAAATGAAATTTCATTTTAAAAATGGAGCACATACTATCCTTTTGTTGTCAGAACAAGTATATTCCACCTACTATCCTTCTTTCATTCTTCTGAATAGCAAGTAGCACTACACATTGCACGTCTTTTTGTGTGCCTTTACTGCAGATTTCATGAGGTGGCCAAACATCCATTACCCAAACTGCCATCCCTTGTAAGTGTCCATGCGTGTGACAATCTAGCCTTGTATCGTGCTGCGTATCTTGATGGATAGTTGTTGATCTAAAGCTCTGTGAGGGAGTTTAAAGTGTGATGGCAGAAACAGTGAGGGAGGGAAAAACATGTGGGTGTCAAACTAGCAACTACTCTTTTTGCTCTTGGAAGAGAAAGAACAGCTTTTGTTATGGTTTTGTGGTGTTTATCACAGTCAAAACGGTCACCGATACTCTGCGAGCTGCTCTTGGTCCAAGTCCCAGTCTGGTGGCTGACGTTAATCATGCCAAATCCAAATTTCAATATTCACTCACAAACAAAAATCAGGTGGAAAGGGAAAAAGCCCAAAGCTACCCTAGAGCATCAGAAGTCCTAGTTCCCTTTATGACAGATGGAATTTAAAGAAAGAAAGCTATTTTTTTTCAATCAGTTTACTGTTCTGTTAATATATGACAATGGACATCACTGAATTGTGGTTTAAGCATCTTAGCCTCTCTGTATTTTCTAAACTGCAGTCACATATATTCTTGTGACTGAAACACTGGGAGAAATGCAATGGATTTCCAATTTCCTCTCCTTTTCCAAACATGAATACTGTCAGCTGCTTTTCACAAGGGCTGATGAGACAACCAGCAATCAGCCTTTCTATTTTCATCTCTTCAGGGCTTAACTCTTAAGTGATGCAGCAGCAGCTCAGTGCTGCTTCTCAGCACTGCACTCAGAGATATTTGTCCAGATGCTTTTTCCAAACAGGCAAACCCACAAAAGTAACCATGCTATTTTTTATTATGACTGCTTGCCCTGTGATTATTGTTGAGTTCGATCCTTTCACAGGTAAAGAAAATGAAACACATGTGTTAGTCATGGATACTGACTGGCAATTTGATCCCTGCACCCTTGAATGGTTTGATCTGGATGACCAAAGCTGTAGAGGGCAATTGATTTAGACTCCTCTGACTGGAGACCTGTAACTCCCTTTGCAATAGCTGAGGTTATATTTTTGTAAGAAGTTTTACCTCATGATAAGTTGGACAAGTTATAAAATAAAAGACATTAAGAGCAAGAAGCCCTTTAAATTGCTAAATGAATTATTTCTGCAATAATCCTTCTGCTTACAGCAGATATTCTTGTCATTATAAAACCAAATAAATCAATCATATTAACATGATTTCCATCTCTCTGGTTGCAAGTGTTCAAAAGCTTCACAGTGGCTCCCTGCTGATATCCCATTCAAACAGGGTAGCAAGGAACTAGGTGACCATAATTGTCACACAGAAGGCTCAGAATCTATATTCTTGCCTTGCCTCCTTTCCCCAAAACTAAAGTCCATGTCAGTACATCTCCCCTGCCATGTTGATGTGCATCCCTGCAGAGCCCAGTGTTCAATACCTTCTTGCCACACCCTCAAGGCTGCCAGCTGGCCTGCTGTTCTGTCAAACTTCTAACGCATTTAAGAACAGCACCATTGAGAGAATTCAACATTCAATAAAGTGCCATGACATTTTGTTAATATGTTAATATCTGTATTTTTAAAGATAATTATTATATGCTGGATTATATACTTTTTTTTTTTTTTTAAGGCTGGATGTTTTAATTGGAAAGTGCTTTTTGCAAAACTCTCTTTCTGTGTAGTAGTCAGACACTGATATTTTAGAGGCTCAGACACTGCTTATGTAGAGGTGTTTGAAAATGCTACAAAACCCAAAACAGTGATTAGTGGCATTTAAATAATTTGTTATTTGATTCTGGCAAATGCCAGTGGTCTCGATTTCCAGAGCTGATCAGACATGGAAGCCTGTAAATTTCACTTTCTCATTTTTTAGAACTCTTTTCTGACAGCACCCCACTGGAAAAGCCTGTACACATCATCCTGTCTGCATGCAAGGGTTGTACAACTGCTCTTCTTTATTGGCAAAAGGGATGGAAACTCAGAGCTCAGCATAAGGTCAACCCAAAAAGTAGCAGAGTGGCAAGTGGAAAAATTTAATAAGAAAAAAAATCTGTGTTGCCACTTGCTATGCTCACAGGTGGCAGAATCAGGCCCAGTTACTCATGAATAGCTCTGTAGCTGACTGCTCAGCTGCCTTCTTCTGGGAGTAGATTTTTTAAAGAATTCTTTATTTCACCAGCCTAATGTGAAGAAAAATCACAATTACCTTATTCTGCAGGAGGATGGGCCTATTTGGAACACTACTAAAGATATTGGGTGTCTGTGTAATACATGCCTTAAACAGAAGATGCCATGTAAAGAAAATTTAGACTGTCCAATATTCACAAGTCAGCAACTCACAAAGTGACTTTCCTCCTCAAGTGTATGCATTGTCAGTCAACCCCAGCAGTCAGCAATGTCAGCTAAAGGGTGCTGATCATTACTGCTAATGAGTATTGTTGCAAATATTGGAAACAGAAGGCCGTTTTTGCACTTACTCATTTAGCTAGTTCACTGGTACTACACACTTGCATTTAAGGATGGGAGAGCTTTCCTCAGTTGCCAACCATGAATTTTTAAATAATGTAGTTTTACTTTTACCCATATTAAAAGTTCTAGTAATATTAGCAAAAAAATCCCATTGCTACAGTTAAGCCTGTATGTCACTGCTGGTACGAGCAGTCTGAAAGGCTGTGTACTGTCAGTCTGTAACCTGAGGCCTGCTGACAGCTGACTGACCTCCTCAAAACCAGAAAAATCAAGTTCACTAAATTTTCTCAGCTGAAAGGAAAGCAAACAGGTGATAACATATAATCATAGAATGGCTTGGGTTGGAAAGGACCTTAAAAGTCATCTAGTTCCAGCCCCCCTGCCATGGGCAGAGACATCTTTCACTAGACTAGGTTGCTCAAAGCCAAATCCAGCCTGGCCTGGAACACTTCCAGGGACAGGGCATCCCCAGGTTCTCTGGGAAACCTGTTTCAGTGTCTCATCAGTCTCACAATAAATAACTTCTTTGTAATATCTTATCTAAAACCACCCTTTTTTTCAGTTTAAAACCATTACTTCCCATCCTATTGCTACATGCCCTTGTAAAAATTTCCTCCACGTTCTCTTGTAGGCCCCCTTTAGGTACTGGAAAGTGTTATAGGCTCTGAAGTCTTCTCCAGGGCTAATAACCCAAACTCTGTCAGCCTGTCTTCACAGGAGAGGTGCTCCATCCCTCTGATCATCTTGGTGGCCTCCTCTGAACTTGCTCCAACAGGCAAAAGCCCTTCTTATGTTGAGTACCCAGAGATGGACACAGCACTCCAGGTGGGGCCTCACGAAAGAGAGCAGAGCTGAAAAATCACCTCCTTCGATACAGGCCTCAATGCAGGCCAGTAGTTTGGCTCCTGCATGTATGGATGGACATGGGCAGAGTCATCACCCTCCTGAGCTCCCTGTCTTTTTCAACCAGCATCACAAGGTACTGTGGCATTCCTATCTGTTTTCTTTTCTCACAAAGTGTGCTGGGGTCAAATGTATCCTGAATTCCAGCCTTTAGATTTCTCCAGATTTTGCTCTCCTCCACAGGTCAGTCTTGACTAAAATGAGCTGAAAGCATGGGAATGTCAGTTCTGCACGTTGGAAGCATGAGAAGGAAACCACTGAAGCTGCTTCTGGGAAAGCTTTGGAAAGCAAAAAGTCAAGAGAAGACTGCTGCCTTGACAATGTCACACACACATAAGAGAAGGTACAAGAGAAGCATTTGCTGTAAGCCTCCCATGGACTATAGACTGAAGAGCTTGTCAAGCCTGGGGCTGGTTATCTCTCGAGAGGATCAGAGTGACTGAGGAAGAGACTGGTAGGATTTACCAGTTAATCCTGCTCCATTTGAGACATCTCTGTGTACCTGTGATGGTTTCAACCCTAACGTCCTACAGAAGGTGCTATTTCCTGAAAGAAATTGAGATATGAAGCTGAAAAAGTTTAAATATAATTCCAAGGACACTTCCTGCAAGTGATTTGTCACATTTTTTGGTAAAATTTCTGTTGTTGTCAGTTTCTACTTCATGACATTGCATACAATATTTTTTTTGCTTCCCATTCATGATTACTGAAGGCTCACAGTCACACTAGCATGTTAGTTATTATATTTCACACACACAAAAAAAAAATGTTGGTAAGGACTCGAAATTTTTATTTAGTCAATCAAGGGCTTTTTGTGAATAAACTTCATTCTATAAAGAACCTAAAGCTGGTAAATGATAGCTCACTATGTTTCAAATTATCATTCACTTCTTTGTGAATCTTCAAAGTTTTTGCACTGTTCATTTAAAAATGTAGATTATAACCTTGTGGACCATGATGGATTGTATTTTGCAAATATGTATTTACAAAGGTTTTAATTATCGTATGTGGTGCATATATTTGCATGCAATTTGCATAATGTAATTTCACTGCCTATCATGCAGGCAATATCTTGGAGAGTCTTTACTGTGAAGATTCTTGATACATTTGGCATTTTTAAATGGACTTACTGCTTTTATTCAGGAAAGGCTTTACCTTTCTCAAGGGTGCAGAATGCTGCATATCTTGGAAAATCAGCAACCATACATGTATTCTCTAAGGCAATGGCTGATTTTTCACTTCTTTCACTGCTTTCACTGCAGACTGACAACTAAATCATTGCTCTGCATGTTTGAAATTCCTAACACGAGGCATAATGAAAGCACAGTATATTTTCCAAATGGAAGCATGTGTGGAGAGAAGAATNAAAAGTTCTAGTAATATTAGCAAAAAAATCCCATTGCTACAGTTAAGCCTGTATGTCACTGCTGGTACGAGCAGTCTGAAAGGCTGTGTACTGTCAGTCTGTAACCTGAGGCCTGCTGACAGCTGACTGACCTCCTCAAAACCAGAAAAATCAAGTTCACTAAATTTTCTCAGCTGAAAGGAAAGCAAACAGGTGATAACATATAATCATAGAATGGCTTGGGTTGGAAAGGACCTTAAAAGTCATCTAGTTCCAGCCCCCCTGCCATGGGCAGAGACATCTTTCACTAGACTAGGTTGCTCAAAGCCAAATCCAGCCTGGCCTGGAACACTTCCAGGGACAGGGCATCCCCAGGTTCTCTGGGAAACCTGTTTCAGTGTCTCATCAGTCTCACAATAAATAACTTCTTTGTAATATCTTATCTAAAACCACCCTTTTTTTCAGTTTAAAACCATTACTTCCCATCCTATTGCTACATGCCCTTGTAAAAATTTCCTCCACGTTCTCTTGTAGGCCCCCTTTAGGTACTGGAAAGTGTTATAGGCTCTGAAGTCTTCTCCAGGGCTAATAACCCAAACTCTGTCAGCCTGTCTTCACAGGAGAGGTGCTCCATCCCTCTGATCATCTTGGTGGCCTCCTCTGAACTTGCTCCAACAGGCAAAAGCCCTTCTTATGTTGAGTANAAGAGAAGACTGCTGCCTTGACAATGTCACACACACATAAGAGAAGGTACAAGAGAAGCATTTGCTGTAAGCCTCCCATGGACTATAGACTGAAGAGCTTGTCAAGCCTGGGGCTGGTTATCTCTCGAGAGGATCAGAGTGACTGAGGAAGAGACTGGTAGGATTTACCAGTTAATCCTGCTCCATTTGAGACATCTCTGTGTACCTGTGATGGTTTCAACCCTAACGTCCTACAGAAGGTGCTATTTCCTGAAAGAAATTGAGATATGAAGCTGAAAAAGTTTAAATATAATTCCAAGGACACTTCCTGCAAGTGATTTGTCACATTTTTTGGTAAAATTTCTGTTGTTGTCAGTTTCTACTTCATGACATTGCATACAATATTTTTTTTGCTTCCCATTCATGATTACTGAAGGCTCACAGTCACACTAGCATGTTAGTTATTATATTTCACACACACAAAAAAAAAATGTTGGTAAGGACTCGAAATTTTTATTTAGTCAATCAAGGGCTTTTTGTGAATAAACTTCATTCTATAAAGAACCTAAAGCTGGTAAATGATAGCTCACTATGTTTCAAATTATCATTCACTTCTTTGTGAATCTTCAAAGTTTTTGCACTGTTCATTTAAAAATGTAGATTATAACCTTGTGGACCATGATGGATTGTATTTTGCAAATATGTATTTACAAAGGTTTTAATTATCGTATGTGGTGCATATATTTGCATGCAATTTGCATAATGTAATTTCACTGCCTATCATGCAGGCAATATCTTGGAGAGTCTTTACTGTGAAGATTCTTGATACATTTGGCATTTTTAAATGGACTTACTGCTTTTATTCAGGAAAGGCTTTACCTTTCTCAAGGGTGCAGAATGCTGCATATCTTGGAAAATCAGCAACCATACATGTATTCTCTAAGGCAATGGCTGATTTTTCACTTCTTTCACTGCTTTCACTGCAGACTGACAACTAAATCATTGCTCTGCATGTTTGAAATTCCTAACACGAGGCATAATGAAAGCACAGTATATTTTCCAAATGGAAGCATGTGTGGCGAGAAGAATATCTAATTTTAAACAAACACACACAAACAGGAAACTTCAGTCTTAGCATTGGGCCTTATCTGAGGTGCTCCTGTGTTCCAATATCACAGAAATACAGAATCACAGAATATGCTGAGTTGGAAGGGACCCACAAGGCTCATCACATCCAACTCCTGGCCCTGCACAGGACACCCCAAGAGTCACACCTTGTGCCTGAGAGCATTGTCTGAATGCTTCTTGAACTCTGTCAGGCTTGTGCTGTGACCACTTCCCTAGGGAGCCTCTCCCAGTGCCCAGGCACCCTCTGTGTGAAGAATCTTTTTCTGATATCCAACCTGAACCTCCCCTGGCATGACTTCAGCCACATGCAATCAAATCCAAGATTTTTAGCATCTTATTAATATACATAAGTCTGAAAACAGAGAGGTTTAGCCTTGAATCACCGTACCAGTTCCTAGGGACTTTTTGTCTCCCCTTGCTGCTGCTTTGCTTTGTTGTGCAAGAAGACTCCACTAAAGAATGAATAGGAATAGTAAGGATATGGTCATTCCTGCTATGAAGAGCCCAACTACAATCCCTTTTAAGGAAGGATAATTAGGAGGAAATATTCCTGCTAAGACTTCCAAACTGTCTGAAACTTAGAGACTGGTGGAGTGTAACCACGTAGATGCATGAAGGGGAATAGAATCCTTCCTACCTCTGCTTTGGCCAACTACAGGCTTAGGGCCAGATCCTGAAGGACTGGGAAGAGAGAGAACATATGGAGGGGAAACAGTCTGAAAATACATGGAAAGGTGTATATATTAATACAGGTAAGAGATCAGGTAAACACACATCCCTCTTTGCTCCATGCCACTCCAGCAGATCTTGATGGATGCTTGGACAAGAATTTTTTGCACTTATGAAAAGATTAATTCATAGATGCCTTCCCTAACTGCAAGCAGAAAAAGTGGAAGTACAGTTCATTTCTTTCGTCCTTGCTTTGTTTGTTGAGGTCCTGCTGAGGAACAGCAAAATAGAGAAACATCTTAAAATCCCATTTCCATTTAATGCCATAGAAGCCATGCTTTCAAAAATAGCATGAATTGCAGCCTTTAGATTTCTCTAAGATGTTTGCTTACATTCACAGGATAATCCAAAGTTTCCCTTCAAGGTTTAGATTTTCAGGTGATCCCCTCAAGCCATCCCTTACTGTAACCATGTCATATTTCAAGACTTAAGAGAAATACACAGCATTTATAGGCCTTTTCTCAATATAAAACAAATTTCAAATATTAAGACCTAAAGAGGCCATCCCGTATCTTGCATTAGCTTGCTGTTACTGGTTTGCATGTAAACTATTTTTCATTCCTGCACAAGGTTTCTGGAATGTCTTTTCCACACTCATGCTTGAAAACTGAACCTTTACATACATATTTGTTTAGGAGCTGCATTTTGCTTTGCTAGACCTTTAATGAAGCTGTGACTGCAGAGGATCTGGCAGCTGTAGGTAAGAGTCCATTATCCATTCCATACCAACATGCACTAAAATAGGCTTTTAAAATCAGATTGAACAGAATGAAGAACAAAAGATTAAATATGATTGAATCCATGATAAAATCACAAAACTCATTAAGATATTAATCAAAGTTATCATATATTAAAATATCTCCCTAAATGACTGTTTCTACCAAAACTATTTTAAGCTTGTCCTTATCTGCCATTCTCTCTTTTCCACTTTCTGTGGATAATTGAACATCCAGATTACTATGAATGTTTATGAATAATATAATTTCCACTCAAATATTTATAAATCATTAATTTGAAAAAACATATTGATATGGGAAATATCAAATTCATATTATGTTTGTGAGTCTCCTAAGCGCCTAAACCATTCCAGTGAGAGAATCAAGTAATACTTTAAGGCTTGAATAAATAAACACAGAATAAATAAAATCATTAAACTTCAATAATCTACTAGCACAACATTGTGTTGTGTCAGTAAAGAGAAGCTCATGAACTGCTAGGACCCCAAGAAACCAATGAATAATTTGAATAATGAACTTACCTGGAAATAAGCCAATCTTTTAGTAAACAATTGCTGAACATTAAACAGGTGTAATACCTTGAATTTTTTTTATAACTCACCTTGTTCAGACAATTCTATTATACTTGACCTGAAGCAAATTTTAGAGAGCATTTTAAAATGTATAAGAGTGTTATTGACTTACCCTTCTGCAATTACTGATATCTTAAAGTCATAAGTCTCTACGCTTGTAGCTATACACTTCTGAAATGAGAAATTTAAGCACAGTCCTAAGCTTGTCTAAACCAAATTTAGTTCAACACCATCTGGCTAACCTCTACACCTTAAGAGTTCCTGATGTAGCAAGCAGAGCTAGAGTAGGACAGTAGTGGCTTTTTAGACATTTATGTCTCAGGTATCCAGTCCATATTAAAACCAAAGAGGTCCTGAATATAACTGGAAATTATCAGATATCTTGCTCTTCAGAGGAACCACTGAAATGTGCCATCTTGTTTAAATGCACTTATTAAAGACTAGATCAGGAGTTTATCATTCAGATTGTTCAAGTGTTATTCCTCCCAGGTGTCATGCTGGCACCACTGAGGAAGCTAGGATGGTGGACACTCGCTGACATAAGAAAGAGGTTCACACAGGCTCCTGCCAGCATGCAGAACAATATTGCATATTGCAGAATAATATTGCATCCCACTGTAACCTCATTTTGTAGCCTGTGGGGCATGGAATAACCATAGTGAGGTGCATACTTAAATGCTGAGTTTGCATGCAGCAATACCTGCCCACCCTCCTGACTACCTAGGGAACAGAAAAAGCAGCTATGGAAGCCTTTTTCTTTTAAAAAAATGATTAATATGCAAATTTATCCAAGCGTAAACATAAGTGAAGATTTACTAAAAGTGATAAGTTTCATTTTAACTTATGCTAATCAGAAATGTACATTGAAGATTCTATAAAAAAAGATATAAAACCCACTTATTGGTTATAAACACTAATAAAAATTGTGAACAGATGTACATTTAGAAAGAGTAGAATGACTTGCCAAGATCTTACTCACACTAGATGTATTCTTACAGGTACTTGAAACATGCTTAAAATTGCAAGAGTAAAATAGTTTCATATACCTTTAATATAGTCCAGCCCAACTGAAATCAAGTAAATATACATTGAGTAAACTGTTGATGTTTCATTAGACTAAATAAAAGACCAAAATGCATCAAAGTTACAACTGAGAAGGCCTCAATTCTTCCAAGTGTCTAATTTACCAAATCACCAAATTAATGCACCATATAATCAGATTAATTTCAAGATACACAAAAAAAAAATTATCTTTCTTAGTTCGGTACCGGAGATTGAGAAGGCATCTTTTTTCCTTCTAAATACCAAGCTATACCTGAATTGGAAGATTTCTTCCAGGCAATATGTTTATATATATTTTCTGATATCAGATATTTTCCTGATGGAAACTTGTCTTAATGAGCATCTCTCCCAATAAAAGATGGAGGCTTTGCTTCTGATGTAGAAGCTGTGTTTGTACCCTTTATTTATGCAGTCATGGAATAATTTAGGTTGAAAGAGATCCCTGGAGATCTCATAGCTTAGGAAGATATATAGTCTATGCAATCTCCCTTTAAGTAATTTGTCTCATTCCTGTCATTTTCTTTGGATCATTAGAGTCATGTAACTAGGGAGACAACAAATCTGCTACTATAAATTAAGTTTTACACTTTTACTTAGGAAGGCAAAACTTCTTTTATATTTCATTAATCTATTGACCCCAGAGCAATCAAAGTGTTCCTAGGATCGAATTCTATTAATTAGTGATGATGTTACAACTTACTAACTTTCCAACTTACTAATGGAAAACTGAAGAAAGCTTTTTAAAAATATGACCTGGTTTTGTCTGGCTTTTGAGCAAGAGCACAACTGTGAAAGATCAACTTGACTTTCTTCCTACACGATACAGAGAGAGGGAACTCTTTCCTTTTCCTTTCATGAATCTAGCCAGAGAAGAAGAATATGCATAGATGAACAAAAAAGACATACTTGTCAATTGTTTCATGCAGCATTAGGATGTGCAAAGAAAATCTGAAAGGCCATGTGCAGAAACTTGTCTCGAGTAAAAATGCTGTATTTATGGACAAGGAAAAGTGTAAGAGTAAAAGCCAAATGAAATCAACTAAAGCCTGCTGTCAGGATGCTGCATTGGCCAGCTGGGAACTGAAGGGGAACCCCAGGCAGGGCAGGACAGGGCCTCAGTCCAGTTATGCCCAGACCAGGAGAGTCAGGGACACCCAGGTGCCATGGCCAGGTTCAGCCAAGGATTGAGGTCACTGAACAGAGTGTCAAGTGAAGAGCTGATTAATGCCACAACAGAAGCATCCATTCTGTTTACAGCTTTTTGAATGATTTTTAAAATCTCTTAAGTAGAGATGGGAAACATTGCCTCCTTAATATTTCTGTCCCACAGATACAACTGCTATAGTCATCACAAACATGCAACATGTCCAGGCAGAAAATAGAATGACCCCTGTGACAATAAACTGTACCACTGCCATTTCCTGCAGGTAAGAAAAAAAAGGAGATTCAAAACCATGGGGAAGGTAACAAGTCCCCAGTGTTATTTCCTTTTCCTCTATGGCTGAATGGTACACAAAATGTTTAGAATCAATGTTAAAGAAACCACTCACAGAAATCTACTCCACCTCTTTCAACAAGCTCTGGAAACAATTTTTAAAATCCATATGTATACATGAAAATCAGAGAAAAAAACCCAGTTACTTCTAGGGAAGTATTCAAAATAAAAAATACTTGCTTATATTCATCCACTGAAACACCAATAAAACCTAGAGAATTTAAGGTTAAGTCACATACAAGTTAAAAGAAAACAAACAAACAAAAAACAAACAGAAGAAGCAGGAGAATAAAACCCTAAAAAAACCAATATGGTGGGGGGAAAGGAAAATAGCCTTTTCAATAAAAATACTCCTGAGGGACAAATGTAAGAACAGCAGTCTGAAACTTTGAATACAAGGACTGTTCCTCACAAAAAGGTAGAAGGGATCAAGGAAGAAAAGTTGATGGATGTGGAGAGAGCCAGATATAGAGTTCTTGATTTTCTGTATTATATCCTGTGAGCTGTAAGTAAAGGAAGATTGCACAGTTGGTACTACCTCAGGAGAAACCTGGGATGTGATTAAAAGCCAAGCAAGCTGAGTGCTTTCATCTGCTTTCTGCTGTCTTAGAAGGGACAAATGTTCGAGTTTTCCAAGTTCCTTTTAACCTTCTACTGGTGGCCACCTGTGCTTAGTCATATACCTACTTCTCTACTTGATTTCTGGTGCATTAAAACTCCTTTCCCATCCCAGTGAGAACTAAAGCATGGGGAATTTTAATGTGCCCAGTCAGGAGGAATGGACACAAAGAAGAGTCCTACAGAAGCCTGAGCCTTGAGGGACCAGAAATTCTACATTAAGCAAATTACTTATCCCTCATGCATAACATGGGTTTGATTCTGGATCCCCTAACCGTGGTCTGGTAACACCTACTTATCTGAGGGATACAAAAGGAAATAAATGAGATTGTGCAAGATTAGTAAACTTCAGCCAGTTAGAGAAATGAAGGAATATGAGGGTAATATCAAGGTCACTTCCATGACGGTTCTTTTCAGAAAGTGCATGGCAGGTAGAGCAGTTGTTGGGAAAGAATGCAGACGTGATTATTTTGAGAGCTTTTAAGAAGACTGTAGAAATACAGATAGATACATAAGCCCATTGCCAATACAATAATTCTCTGAGAATTAAAACTAAGAGAGAAAGGAGAGAGGGAAAGGAAAAGTAGTAAATTCCTACAGGATAGTCAATGTAATTTGAAATATAAATAGTTCGTAATCTATAAAATACATATTAATCTTATTTCCAGTTCTAATAAAGGAAAAATATTTAATCTCATATCCCATTTAACAATATTTAGGAAACAATGTTGATGGAAAGAACAGAAAAAAAAAAATATACAGTATTTTTATGAAATAATGTGTTGTTTTTACGTAAAAGAGTAAAAATATAATTATTTACCAAATCAACCATTATTTAAAATCAAAAATTGTTTACTAATAATTAGAGTCATATTTTTAAACATTTTTGCAGTGAACTTTCCTTTGCAGTTCTTATTGGGGGAAGAAGGATGTGGGAGAGCTGTGCAGATGTGAAACCCATGTATCATCTATATAGCAACCACAGATAAAAGCAAAAAGGGAATTTACATGAATGGGAATGAACTCTATTTGCCAGTCAGTTTTCAACTTGTGACACCTGCCCTCTAGGTCTTCTTTGCTGTGACACAGGGCCATGCACTCTATCCTGGACAGTGACCCCCACTATGGCCCAACAATCCTTTGCTACCCCGCCCTTTTCTCTTTCCCATCTGCTTCTCTGTTACCTCCCCAGTTATTCTTCCTTTCTACACTACACAACCTTCACCCTTTCACACTGTCTAGATAATGGGACTTCATTCCATGAAAGCCTCTAGATATTGCCATGATTTAAGTGACAGAGGAACATTAAACTTCTCAGCCCCTATTTTGTGCATGAGAGGCAGTATCTCTGCATGGACAGCCAGCAATTGCACACTGAAAATTACATTTTAATCCATACTGAAATACTTCTAAGTAGAAGGACACTGCATCAGTTAAAAAGAATTAGCTGTGAAAGACTCGCATTTTATTAGTGGGAACTACAAAGTTTTGCAGAGGAAGAACAGAGCTGTCCCTGGAAGACAAACCCAGTGCAAGGAATGAAATTACTAAAACAGTGTTATTTATTTCCATAAGCGTCAGGTCTAACTGTGCTACAAGACACATAAACACCAATAAAATACAAATCCTTGTTTGTGTTCTGAATAACAATTTAAAAAAATAAATACATCTGTTTAACAAAATTAGAACTTAAGCCAGTATTTCTCATGGAGATGCCTGAGCTGTCTAAAATGTAAGTGGTAGAACACCCTAACACTTCTACTGTGAATTTGGTTATGACTTGGAAACTGTATTTTTGCATATATATTTGCATATATTGCAGAATATAGAAGGGAAACAGAAACAGTATCTTGATGACAGAAGTAAAATGTCACTCTCAAAAAAAGATAATATCCTGTCATATTCTAGTCATGTATACATTATATGTGTTATGTATGTGTGCCATATAATTCTGCCAACTAATAAAGCAGCAAGGTAATAAAGAATTTTGAGGGAAAAAATAATAGAATTAACAGACAACAAAAGTAATATTTACTAGGCCAGATTTTACTGCTTTGGTGGGGAAGTCTCTACCTTAGGACTCAAAATCCATGGATGTCAATGAATTCCAGCTTAGGACTGTGTTGTCTAATATCCAAAGAAAGCAGAGGAATGACTTTGTTATGTGTCTGTCTAACCAATGTTCAGAAATAGCAAGGATTATTTTTCAGGGCAGGTTTGGCAGCGAGGTGTATGATGGGAATTGGTTTAATAAGACAACCTTTTAAAATACTATATTCAGGAAATCCTTAGAGAAGCTCATACCAGTATTCATTTGACAGCCTTCTCTGTAAAAAAATCTTTCTGCTCTTAAAAGAAAATAAAAATGAAAGTCAGGAAGCTTGATAAGGACAGATTTTAGTTCCTCTTTTTATTTTTCATGAAATCACGAGTCTAAATAACCAGGCCTGGAGTTTTCTGTTATATTGAAACAGAAGCTCATTTAAAGCCAATGAGGCCATTCAACAATAATGGAAATAGATACTGCTGCTCCATTCTCCTCTCTGATGCCACCTTTACCACGTACCATCTCATCACCATAAACCAACTAACATTAGCCCACATTGGTCACTAGCTGCTTTGCTAAGAACTTTCTGTTTTCTCATTTATAAAGAGAAAAAACAATACCAAGAAAAATTATCTCTTTTTATTGCTTTTTATTGCCTCAGAGATTCAGGTGAGGAAAACTGCCTATCATACAACAGTAATTTCTTCTATGTCCCAACTAAAGCACAGTACCTAAAACTAAGGCACTTCATCCTCAGAAGTGTTGCAGTGTTGAAGCATTTATTGTTGACTGTTCACATCTTCTTCAAGTAGGTTGTCCCTCCTTGAAAGAGACATTACCAATAAACCAAATACCTGATGATCACAGGCTATACAATTGTAAGATGTGTGAAAATTAAAATATGTTACAACACATAGTATTTTCAGAGACTTTTAAGATCCCTCATTTCTTACATATTTAATTTGTTGAGGCTTTCTTTGAAATCATAAAAGTTAAGGAATTGCTTTATATTAAATTAAAATGAAGATTCTTGTGTGGCGCATGACTTCAGTAGCTAAAATACAACAGTAATACAAAAGAATCTAAAAACTAAAAAAAAAATAAAGGCTGCTCTGTCCCATCCCTCCAAGAACAGAGAAGCATATTTAGTAAGCTAAGTGCACACATAATGCTAGGGCTAGGAGAAACCACAGTGTTTCTTCCCACAGTTTGCTCAAATTAATTTCCCAGAAAATCTATTCACAAATACTGGAAAATATTCATGCAAGATATAACTGCTGCACAGTACTGTACTGACAATATAAAGCCATTCAAAATCCATCTTAACTTTGCATCTTTATAGTACAAAGCTCCTAGAGTTCTTAGACTGGTCCCACAGGCTCATGACAGTTTTGTAGCCTAAAAAGATGGACACCAGCTACTCCTAAGTGCCATACTAAATCCCTAATTATTCAACTTTTTAATGTCAACTCTTTTGGGGCATATCTGAAACAGCCACTGCTATCCTGGCATTACAGAGAGAGCAGCTTCCAACACACCGAGAATGGCTGGGATAATTATGGGTATAATGTCTGAGTTAAAAAAGAGTAAAATTATTCATTTTCCCAAGATAAAAAGAAAACAAAGGGTTTATTTTCTCTTCATTCAAAAAGTCTTGAAACTAAGAGTGCATCTGAAATCTAATATCTAAAATAAGATGGAAGAAAATAAAGGAGATGGGAATATTACTAGGGATTTGGTTTACTCTTCAGACTACTGGAACTTGCTCACTGCTGCATGATGGAAAGTTTATGCTGAAAATTTGCTTCTAGTTTCAAACTTCACATCTGTGTAGAAATACACCCAGAATTCTTTTCATCCTCCCCTTTTACATGTACTTGTCAGAATTTTTTTACATATAACAGTCTTCTTCAGTATGCTTTTACACTAATTTCTTTACATGCAAAACACAAATTTGAATCTTTCTTCTGCCTGTTTACATCCTTGGCATTATTTGCCTCTTTGTTCATTTCTATATTTGATTTCTTTCTCTTATATCAGTAGCTATATTTGCAATGTCCATACCCGTGCCTCGTCTTCATTTGTCTTGAGAAAGATTTAAGCAGCAGCTAGTTTAGTAATTTTAAGCTCAGTATTTCCTATCTTTATTCATGAATTTACTTCATTCCTGCTATTTGTTTTTTTCTCATTGTGATTGTATAAGTCTCTCCGATTTCTCTTAACAAACCAGCTATCTCCTTTTATATATGTTGTAATTTCTTTTCTTCACACATGGTTTTTGTTTGGCTTACTGTTATATACTTTCACTTGGCAGAAAACAGAAATGCTCAAATAACCAGGCGGAAAAAAATCATGTTCTTCTTTATGCAGAGCACCTTATTGATATGCATTGCTTATATACATTTTGGAAAAATTTTTCTTGTAATTTATACTGCAAGTTCCTAGAAGAAAAAGAAAAAAAAGACCTGTCTTTGGAATTTCAGTATATAATTTGAAATAATGTGAATCAGAAGCAGTGCTTCTAATGTATATCTGATTTAATCTTCAGGCATATGTATATTACTACTTGAGGGGATGAGAATCCTGAGCATACAGTTGCAGATCAGTAAGCAGTTTTGTAAATCCCTTTTAGCCTTTAGAGAATCTAACAATTTTCACATCTATGTGTTTAAACATATATTCCTATGCACCTGTACTTAATGAAAAAAAAAACAAAAAACAACCTGATTTCCTATTTCTTTCCTTACAGACCCTATGTTCCCCAGCTACACAGAGATCTCACTGCTCAGCTCATCTCTGCTCCTGTTAGCTCTCCCAGTACCTGTCTTGGACTTGGCAGGAAAATCACCATGCCAGCACATACCTCTCCTGTGTTCAAATGGATTTGCTCTCATACGGAAGATGGAAAAAGAAATTACAGGACATTGCTTTTGGCAGTGCATCTCCAACACACAACATGCCACAGCCAAAGCTGCAGACTCTAACCAAGCCAAGTTCCCATCTCAGTCAACTCAAAATATACATTAAACTCTCACTATGAATTCAGAAAGGTCTGGATTTATAGGGGAATTGGTAAGAGAATATGAAAAAGATCTGAAAATTTGCATCTTAGAACTTTCACATACTTGGTTAAAGAGGTATTGCACATGGCAACTGGGAGATCAGTACCATAAATGTCTGGAGTTTGTGAATCCAGGCCTTTGCTAGTGTTAATGGCCTCAAAAAATGATTTGAAATACTTCTGCTTCAGAACCTTGATCAAAGAGATGAAAAGAACACATTGGGATAGTGCTGTGCTCAGGAAGAAGGCCAAACCCTCTCACTCAGAGTCCATTTCTCTTTCCTGAGAGAGATAGAAAGCAAGCTGTGGGGTTTTGTGGGGTTGTTGGCTACTTGGCATTTTCACAGCACTTAGGCAGTGCACTCAGAGATTAAGAGGAACTGAGAGGTCAAAAGGAAGTGTCAAGGCAGAAAATCTTGGGCAAAATGATTCTCCAAATAAAGACCATACTTGTTTACCTTACCTCTAGCTAAGATTTTGTGCCCTTGTGCATGCCTGGCTGTGGACAATACAGTCCCTTTATAAATGACAACAAAAATAGAGTACATCTGACTGTTCTGGCTTCTGTCATGAGGCTGGCAAGGCGTGTCAGACCAAGTAAGCAGCAGCCATGTATGATAGCTACCAAAATGTTATTAGGATGTGGAAACACAGGGCTTAGATTACATTGAATTCCTGTGGCTGAGCACTGGCATCTCCAGCTCTGATGAGGCTGGCTGCTAGGCAGATGTATGAGTGTAGCACGAGGCTAAACCAGTGGAACTCCAATTTATTATAGGCCTAACCTACAGCGTTTTGTCAGTGTGTCTTTTGGAAAATGTGCTGGTTATCGGACATGGCTTTTGTCTGGGATATTCTTACATGTCTGTTTCCAAGCCTTGCCTGTTGCATACCAAGTCCTGCTGCTTTCCACATTTTCACATGTTCCCAAGGTCTGGGTAGGTAACCTTGAAGGTGCTTGTACAGACTTTAGAATGGGGCAGAATCTTTGGGACAGTCTGCAACAGCAGAATATGAGGGGCACTCCAAACAGATGGATCAGAAATAAAAATACGTAGTGGAAAGTTCAGTACAATTGAGAGCTTATAATGCAAATATAAAGTAGAAGACTTCAACTGAAAATTAAAACAATTCAATTAAATTCAGTGGGAATAAATATTTTGGCCCAAACTCAATTTAAAACAGGCTGCAGCCAGCATGATATGCAGAGGTTTTATGTCATGAAAGAGTCCAGAAAGGGACTCCAGAAATGTAGGAGACCAGCTGTCCTTAATGGTATGTGTATACAGGCCATAGATCCTGTTGGTTTACAGATCTCTAAGCCAGGAACAGAAACCAAACCATTTAGTTAACAAGTGACAAGAAATATTAGAAATGGTCTCTCAATAGGTACCACTTACATGGGAAGAAAATCTGCGTTATCTCTTTGTGTTTAGATCTAAGGGAACTAAATAGATTGAAAAAAAACTTCCATGAAGTGAGGCATTAATCTTTCACTAACTTAAATGTATATCTTGCTTCACTTTTACAATCTCCCCAGATAATAGAAATTCCAGGCAAGCCACTTTCGATGCACTGTACAGGAGGTAGTAGTTTCATGGGCTTCCTTTGGCTTTCTGAGAATTTTCACTAAGTGCTACATATTTATTGAAGGAACTGAATCTATTGAAATGCACAGAGATGGTGTTCTGACTCTTCAGAGGGCAGCAACAGAACATCACAAAAGACTAAAAAGCGTGTTTGACAGGACTATGAAATAGGACCCAAATTATACAGCAAATGTAAAACTTCAGGCTTCAGAAATATTTGAAAGAAGGCCTAAAGAAGGCAGTCAATTCCTAGGTATTCTAGACTTCAAAGATGAAAAGACAAAAGAGTGTGCAAAGTGGGAGGGATGGTAAAATCTGTGGGAAAATTCATGCCAAGTTTTGACAGTTCTTATTAGCAGCTGTCAAGCACTTAGAAAGAAAAGCTCACAATGGCATTCAAGCTTGGACAGAGACTTCCAAAGTCACAGGGTGAATAAACTTCCTAGTCTTAAGTATTTTGATAACAGTACACGGACCTAGGCATTTTCAGATGCTTTGGAAAATTGCTGAAGGATAGGATGCTTACGGAACAGGCTGAATACAGGGCACTTATGAAATCAGAATGTCCTTATGCTTTAGCAGAGGAAGAGGATAGGTGAAAGAAGTTTTACATATTCACCTACAGAAAGTTGGTAATAGCAAGAACTTGTTACATAACATTTGTGCTCACAGCAAAGGTCTCACTGGTTAAATATAACTGCAAAATAGGGTAAATGCAACTATTGCAATTATACTATTTGAAAATATATCATGACCCTGGAAACACACTAAGAGAGACAAGATGAATTCTCAGAAATAAAGGTGTATTTTTGCACATGGGAATAGTAACAAAAAAAATCTGTCTCAGAAGCTATATTGTTGGACTATAGTTCATGTTACCATAAGGCTATATGGAGAAATTTGTTCCAATTTTTTCATGGGAAGAATTAAATCTGCTTTTGCCAGATATGTCCTAGAGACTGTTGGATCTTGTCCTGGTCTACCACCTGATAGGCAGAACTGAATTATGGATTTCAGCATGTAACCTGTAAAGTTCCAGACATCTTTAACTGAATGGGCTTGTGGAAAATGCTGTTAGACATATAAAATGTTATTCACAAGCAAGTCTAGAAGAGATGTATTCTTACTTCTGATAAATATGTGAGCATCATCTCTAGAATTTAGTTTAAAACAAAAATCAAGATCAGACCTCCTTGACCAGGAGGACAATTGAAGAAAAAACTGTTTTTGAATATAAAATGATATAATGATAGTATGACTGGAGTACTAGAATATTAAAGTTTTGGAAGCCTAGAGGTATAGACTATATGCATAATGACATTTAGTGGATGCAAGGGGACAGTGACTTGTGAAAATGTGCTTTTTTCATCTTAGACAAACGTCGGAACATATTTTATGGGAAGCTTGGAGCCATTACAATGTTTTTAAGATTAAAAAAAAATACACCAAAGCATTGCCAGCCAGTCAAGGCAGATCACTGTCCACCTCTACTCTGGATTTGTGTAGCCTCACCTTGAGACAGGGGGGCAGTTTTGGCACCAAAATATAAGGAAGATATAGAGCTATTAGAAAGTGTCCAAAAGAGGGCCGCAAGGATGGTGAAGGATTTGGGGGCGAAGCCATATGAGAAGTGGCTGAGGTCACTTGGTCTGTTAAGCCTGTAGAAGAGGAGACTGAGGGGATATCTCATTGCAGTTACAACTTCCTTGTGAGGGGAAGAGGAGAGGCAGGCACTGATCTCTTCTCTGTGTTGACCAGTGACAGGATCCAAGGGAATGGCCCAAAGCTGAATCAGGGAGGTTTAAGTTAGAGGTATCAGAAAAAGATTCTTCACACAGAGGGTGCCTGGGCACTGGAACAGGCTCCCCAGGGAAGTGGTCACAGCACAAGCCTGACAGAGTTCAAGAAGCATTTAGACATTGCCCTCAGGTACATGGTGTGACTCTTGGGGATGGTCCTGTGCAGGGCCAGGAGTTGGATGTGATGAGCCTTGTGGGTCCCTTCCAACTCAGCATATTCTGTGACTTTGTATTAGTGATGGGGGAGGAGAGAAGAAGAGAGAGAAGCTCCTTTTCCCTGAAAGCAAACTGGAAGCAGAATTGTACAAAGATCTAGAGGATTGCAGAATGGTGTAAAATAGGTCAAATGAGACTTAGAAGACCAATGAGAATATGTAGAGTACTACTAAAAGGATTTAATGTAGTTTTTATGACCCCCGTAAAAGAATATTTAGGGTGAGATCAGCTTCTGTTTCTAGAAGAAAAAGGAATTTATGTACTGACCCTTTGAATTAATATAACAAAGAACAAAGTGTATGACCTAAGACCATTAAACTGAAACCATGAGTTCTGAGAAGAAAGCACGTAAATGTCAGAAGAGAGCAAACCCATATCCCTCTCTCTTTATACTCTTTACATAGTGAAATTTCATAGGAAAGAGTAACTCTGATAATGAAGAGGTAACGAGGACAAATTTCATCAATTACCTTCTGGCATTTAGTTGCCAACTGCCAGTTGGGCCTGATTTCTTCCCTAGTCCAGCACGAAGAGAAAGTGTAAACACTCCCATTCTTTGGGATGAAGCAGATGTGCTTCATCTGTGTTCAGGCAACATTGAAAATGGGAGGGATGTCTTAAGAATCTGTTTCTGCTGTTTCCCAGTGATGTCACTGCTTGTCTGCTAAGTAATATATTTGTCTAATGTCCTTATTAATATGGCACATCCAAACACCAACAGAGAAGAGGCTTGCCAGCATGGGCTGAATATGTAATATAAGCATATAATTTTGCATACAGTTGTAGCTGCAGAGACACTTGGACATTGGTTGAAAGTAGATGCCTTACTCCCAGAAAGCAAAACAATTGTCACCACATCAGCAATCTCTCTCAGCACTCATGTACAGCAAAGCTGCATTGGGTACATTGACCAAGCTTCATGGATATGACGTAATCAGCAGAGATCAGACAGCTGTGGAAATGGGAATCTGGTTGGATTCAAACAACTCCTGCAATAATAATACAGTCAGTTCTCATTCAAAAATACTGGGAGATGAAAAATTCCCATGAGCTGTGCAACCATTTTAACTCTGTATCCAACATCTTGGCTAATTTCTCACCTTGCTGAGACTAGAGTCAATGAGAACCAGCTGAAACTAATAGAGTTATAGTACTTTGTACTAGGAGAAATTGTATCAGGACTTATATCTATGTGAATTTGGATTTGTTTTAACTTTAGAGTTCCAAAAGCTTCTTGACATGAAGATGAAACAATACATCACGATGGTATTAGCTCCTAGCACACAGCTGTGCTCAGCATTAACCTGCTGTCTAGTCTGTCTGTGCTCAGGACAACCCAGAGCCAAGGAGTAGCACAATGCAGGAAATTGGTATTTGAAGACACTAAGGAGGCACAGGAATGGATTACAATGGTTACTGATAGTCTGCTCTTCGGGCCCAATCAAGCATTTTCCTTTCCCATATGCATGAAATTTCCTCTGTGGAGAATATATGCTTTGGTTACCTAGGGGACACTGTGCTGATGCAAATATGTGTAGAAAAGGAGAGATACAATGATATTATCTTGAGAAAATGTCTATCCCCATCCTAAAGAACTGCATCAGTTCTTGAACTAGAAAAGAATAAAACTGAGGTGATAAAACCAGCAAGAAGTCTGAACTTAGAAAAATGTATTTTCTTAAAAAGCCAAGAGAATAATCCAGGTCAGTGTTACTTGTAGCACCAAGAAAAATAGCAACCAGACACACAAAAAGGGAAAGAGGGGAATAAAGGTTTATTGGGCAGTGTCAGGATGATTAAAGATCAAAAAACACCCAGTCTTCATAAAAGATCAGTGATAAAAATACCATCCCATAAAGGTTGAAAATAGCAGAATAACCTTACAGGAATAAGTGTCCCACTTTTATGAATGTGACCTGTAGGATGAATGACTAAAATCTTAGCACAGGTAACTGAAGATTAGAAAGACAGCATGGAGCTATAAGTGAGTGTGTGCTGGACTAATAACCTTAAAATACATGACTGAGGAAACTCACAGAATAAATCATAATCCATTTTTAAAAGCTTTAGATGTGAAAGGACAGCAGTAACAGGTAGAATATCCATAAAGTGATTAGAGTGATGCTATATTTATAGATAGATGATTTATACAGCAAATTAGGAGAAAATAAGTCTCTTCCAGCATTTTTTTCTCTCAGGGAATAAAATTCAAAAACAGTTTGTGACACTTAAAGACATCCAGTGAAGGTTGTAATGAAGCATATGAAAGGAAGCAAACTAAATAAAAGACAAGTGAGGTAGTGGATCAAAACCAAATTAACTTCATTTCATGAATTCATCATTTGAGCCATTCCATAGCTGTACTTCCAGATCTTTCAGAGATGTGCAAATTTCTTCTATTCCTAAGTTTTTATATTCCTCTAGAGTGAGCCAACCTAATCATTTCCATTCTCTCCTTCAGCTGAATCTTTAAAAAGCTTATTTGTACATGAAAGAGCCTGTCTAATTTACTTCTGCTGCTTTCCAGGGGATGCTGCTGAGTGCACTGTCTTGGAGGTATCTATGGTCCTATCAGAAAACCAGAATTTTTTCCTGGAGGCTGTCAGGAGTTTGAATAGACTAACTAAATTTCTAATTATTGTGTTAAGGAAGCAAAGCTTTGTGAAGAAGACCACAGATTACAACAACTAAATCCAAAATTAAGGAATTTAAACCCTGGTTTATTTATGTTTTCTCAGCAAGAATTCTAGGGACAGGAAAATAAAACAAGCCCTCTGAGAAGAGAAAAAATTACTATGTATAAGAATCTACTATGCCCTGTCCTGATCTAAGAAGCATTACATTAGGCTATAGGTACCTTAATCTAGTCAATGAAATGTGAAATCAAATAGAAAGCATGCTTGAGATGAAGAGATTCCTGGAAGAAACATTAAAACAGTCTGGAGTAAGTATAGAACGTGTGCATGTCACCGGTTACATACGTTTAGTGAAATGAATTTAAAGCACATGGATCACCCACACAAGTTTATCCCAGATGCTGGGGCACCATATGATTTTTCATTGACTCATCTTTAAACGGAGCTAACTTCCCAGAAAGCAAAAGTGTGAGGTCTTGCTAGAGACA
>VZTR01020295.1:5493-22004 GCA_013400775.1 Chaetops frenatus | reverse complement strand
CCCATATTTTATGGGGAATGCATTGATATGTACTTATAATAATTTGGTGAACAATATGACTTTTGAGAGTTCAGAAAATTAAAATGGAAAGCTCATGTACAATTAAAATGCCTATTAAGATAAAAAAATTATGATATCTGTTCTTTGCTCAAGTTTTTACATGAATAAAATATAAAATGCCTCCAGAAAAAAATTTAATTTATTTAATAAAATTTATTTTCTTTAAAAAATTTCATTTTATTTAATAAAATATTTTTATTAAAAAATAAAATGCCTCCAGAAGTGCCAACAGGTACTGATATGCTTGGGGAAAGGTGTAGGGGGCGGCTAATCCCTACCCTTGACAGACAGCATCTGCCCACTGGCCAGCAGGCAGTCTTGGTTTTGGTTTCACTTCATTTTAGTATTTATTGGGCAGACAGATTGCTCCATGCTAGCATTATTAACGGTGTATTCTTACCTATAAGTGCATTAATTTGTTATTGTGTAACATATTGTCATATATTGCCTCATAAGGGTTCTTTCCAGCCTTGAATACACAGCCTGCCTACAGGCCCCTACAGGAAGGGAGGTCCTACCTGAATGCAGGTTCTCCTTGTGCCCTCTTCAGCGTTTCACTGATGCTTCACTGAAGGGCATCTCTTATTTTCAGTTCTATTAATCTTCTTTTAATTCTTTGCCTATACATGAGACACTTTCAAAGCTTTCAACACTACAGTGTGGAAGAAAAGTTCACAGATGACAAGAATAAACTTGCAAGATATAAGTGAAATTATATGGGAAAACAGAAAACCAAAATGCAAGTCTTAAGCTCAGGAGATTTAGTTCCATGTTCTGAGTTAGAAATCAAAATTCTCAAGGGAGCTTTTTTCCCCTGAAAATGTACCTAGTTTAGGAAAATGTTGGTTCTTATTATCCATGTGAGAAATTCATTGTAAAGAAAGTATTGCTTAGGGTAGAGCAATTACAAAAAGAATTTTGTTGGGTTTTATTTGTTTCTCTTCTTTTACTTCCTTTTCATTGTTGAAATTTGATTATCATTTAAAAAAATAAGCAAATGTTTTATTCAAAGTGCAGTAAGGGAGAAAAAAAGGAAACACTATTTCAATCCTTTATGTAGATTACAGGGGATTTTTAATCACCTAAGAGCTGACATTGCAATTAGGGCCTATCTCAGACAGATCAAATCTGGCTATTGCAGATGCTAATGAACAGATTCTTTTTCTTAATAGGACGTATCTATTGGAACAGTCCAAGAGATTAGGAAGTTTGCTTTCAGATTTTTCTGTACAGCATCTGCTGACACTCTATCCCTATTTTCTGCTGCTCTCTTTGTCCTTAATGTGTAATTTTTTTCTATGAATGAGTAAAATATTTGCTTTAGTAAATGATTGCAAATTTGATATCATGCCTAGGCTGATAAATTTGTCTGATAATTTGGAAAATTCATACCAAATAATTAATAATTAGCAATGTCCAGAAATAATATTCTGTTTCTTGTATTGACTGCTACAGGCTGTTCTGCATGACATTGTTACCATGTACTTCTGCCTCCTCAGCACAAATTTAAAGCTTCTAGGCTTGACTCAGTCATATTGTGAAAAAATATCAAATTCCACAGCTGCTTTCCTCAGTAGAGGTATGTTAGGGAAAGGATCTAACAGGAAATTACAACTGATAAGTACCCACCTTGGACTTGCTTATGGCTATGATAAAGAAACAGATTCTCAGGTGAGATGTGTGAGTGAAATCATTAAAAACCCAGAGAATGTATTACTTTTTGTTTTCCTGTTTGTTTTCAGTTAAAAAAAAAAAAAAATCCAAGCCCTTTCTGCAAGTTAAATGGTGACTATGTCAGTTTCCAGGAATGATATTCAGCTTCAGAACTTTTTCCTAAGCAAAAATATTGACACTATCCAACAGTACATTCAATACCTAACACTGACAATATTAATATATTTCATATATGTTTAGGAAACACTTAAAGAGGATAAAAGTCAGGGAAGGATATGATTATCAGGCTAAAATGCCTGTAATGTTCCAGTCAGAACAGAGTTTAAGTTTTTTTTTCCTTCACACTGACCTTTCTTTTTCAGATGATAATGACCACAAACTCACTCCTGCTAACAATAGTAACAACAACCAGTAATTCGAATAGCCTATAGTCTAGCAAATAGGGTTCATCCTATATTTACCATTCAGTCTACAGGAATGGATTTTCAAAAACACCCATAGAAAGTAAAGAGAAATTAAGCAATTGTACTTCAAATAAAATCAGCAGGAGTCAAGGAACTAATACCTTGGGCACAGCTTTCAAAATTATGGGATGAGCATCAACTGACTGGACAGTTCTGGTATCTGGCAAAGGATCTGGATTTCAAGGTTATTTAAACAGCATGAGTTCTCACAGCACTAAATTAGAATGGGCAAAATTAGATTTAAGCCAGTGCAACAGCCATCCCACACAATTATTTCTTGAAATGACCCCCAGTGTATGAGCTCTTTCCTCTATGAACAATCAAATCAGCAATCAAACAACTGTAACACTGTTGTAGTGTCCACAGTCATCTTTGAGAGACAGAATTAATTTATCAAATGGGATAAATGTACAGAATTGTCTAGCACATGAAAATGATTTCTTGATAATAACAGTACAGAGGAATTTATTGCTAGCTATTCTTTTTTTTTATCCAGGAACACTTACAGAGTGATTTCCAAGGAGGACTTAGCCTTGAGATCTATTGTTACATGAAAAACTGGAGGTCACTTCTTTTTATGCAGGAGAGAGAAGCCTGAAGCTTCTGCTTGAATTTGGTCATGTGAAGAACTGATACAGTCCTGAAGTTTTAGGGATATTGCTCCTCTTTTGGAACACTCTCACTGGCAAACACTATGATGCATAAGGAATAAACAATAGTGAGAAGTAACGAAGCCCTAGAGCAGGTACACATCACATAAGGTTTGAAAAGGCTATATACCAAAAAATAAATAATTCATCTGGGTGAAGTCCTGCCACATAATTATATTATACAGCATAATTATTCCCAACCTACCTGCAGCACAAAGAACTTTTTCTATTAGCTGTTTTAATACATTCATAATAGAAATGCTTGGATTTATGAAATATTTGGCTTAAATAGCCATTTTCTAGAAAACCTTCATGGAGAGAAAGATATGTCTTTTGGACAGATGTTCATCCCTATTTTATACAAGTCATGATTTTTTAAAATTTATTAGCAATAACCAGCAGTAGAGGAAATCTGAACTGGACAGTAACATCTAATCAGGAGCAAATGTTAGAGCATGACAATGTCAGATTGGATTCAAATTTCACATGACTTTTTCTATTCGATTGAGAGAGGTTTGGATCAGCCTGAGAAGCAAACTAGAACTAATGAATAGAAATTCATATTCAGATTACATAGCTACTAGTAAAGTGCATGGAATGAAGTAAAAGAAAACAAAACAAAGCAAAGTTGGAAATTAGGGCAAAAATATCATAATCTACCAAAAACTGTAGCTTAAAAAATAGATGTATTTATGTTATGTTCCATCTTTTAACAGCTGTTGAGTGCAAAAATAAAAGCTGAGTACTAAAATCAAAAAGAGACCTGCTGAATGATCATGTGCCACAGCTGCAACTGGAATCCCACCCTACATCAATCAATTTAAGAGTTTAAAAAAATAGAATATGTGAATATTTCTAAGGAGCCCAGTTGCAGAATTTTCTCAAAGTATAGCTTTTTATTATTACAGGAAATTTTAAACACATTTCAAACTATGAGTATTAAATCATCTTTGGATTTAATTTGAGGCTGAATACTTGTTACTCCTGGTATTGGTCTAATCCTGCAAATAACCTCCACAAAGACTTTCGTGGCCCTTCAGAGACTTGCTGATTTCAGTGGTTTCTCTGCTACCTATTCAATAGATCACTATTACATTACAAGTCCAGGTCTGTACTCAGCAGAATATTTAAGAGCACACTTAAATCCATACTTCCTCATCAGAGCACTCAACTATAGACACGTACTCAAACCCCTCCAGAATCAATATGACTTCAATATTTTACTGACTATGAGTAGATATTTCAACTGGGACATTGCTGGGTATGCCAGCACATATGCACCTAATTTCTCTTCTCTAGCAAGGAATATGGAATATTTATCGTGACTCACACTACTATTAAATTGTTGGATGTGATTAAAAAATTGTCAAATTGCATTTGACCTAACACATTTATATTTTTACCTTTAAAAAAGTTTGTTGGAAACAGAAGTCTTATACAGCATTTCTGTGACATTTTTCAGAGGACTCAAGTAATATAAAGTTTATTATTGCATTGCTGTATTTGACAAATTTAATAGAAACCAGTGGAAGGATGACCCACCTATATTCACTGCCCACTTCAAAACAAACACCAGCTCTCAAAAATTTTTGAGACAAATGTACATGGAAATAATTAAAAATTAATAAAACTCAGGATGTTTTAAGCTGATTTAATATTAATTCACGCTTGATTTAAACTACAGTAATTATTCTGGAAACTGCATCTTACCTGGGCCTGTAAATAGAGTACAGTTAGGATGGTTAGCCTGAAGATGTTTCTTATGATAGCTACAGAATTTAAAAAAGGTGAAATATTTAATTTTAATTTTTCACAAGACCCCTTTTGAACAGATTGATAGATAAAAATTTACCCACAAATTGTCTTTAAAATAAGTTTTGTGCCTCCAACTCTAGAGGTTGAAAGAAGACAGCATTATTTCTATTTGGAAGGGAAGTGGAAGATATATAACATACTGAAAAATTTTCAAAACAAATAATCCACAAATCATTGAAAACGAGGGACAGCATAATTCTGTTATAAACTCAGAACAACTGTTGAACAAAGTAAAACAACTGTCCTTTGTTCCTAATAAATGTCAAAAGTAGTTATCCTCTTGTATGCAATCAGATAGCTGAAGTGTCTAGAAAAATTAGTTGTGTCTGTCACAGCCCAAACCAAAGACCACTTTTATCTCTCTTTGTTCTAAAACCTTTCAGCTGAAAGAGTTGTCATTCCTACAATCCAATTCACCATTTCAATGTCTCTTTTTAATTCTGTACGTTTAAAACTGTTACTGTTTGGATTGTGTTTTGATAATCTGACAGCTGCAGTCATATTTGCAGTAGTAAATTATACACAGAACTACAAGTTGCCCGATATTGTTACAACACCCTAACACAAATATCTTAGTTGAAATAGCTAGGAAAAAAAACCATTTTTAGATAACTAAGACCCATAACTAGTTAAAATAGGTTGAAATTCCCATATTCTTATGTCTACTGCTAGTGGTGTAACAAACTGATGTGGCAGTCACATCTGAGTGAGACGCATGGGGTCTGTACTGAAGGCACTTGCCAGCAGCCAGAAGAAAACCCCACAACCCCACCTGCAAATCATTGTATGTTGCTCTGTGGGTATCTGCAATTGCTGTTTCACATTCCACAGAACAGAGGGGTAACTGGGTGAAATATTTACAGAATATTCTGATGTTGACAAAAATATTATCTGTTTTTGTTTGTTTGTTTGTGGTTTTTTTGGTGTTTTTCTTGTTTGTTAGTTTATGTTAGTAGATTGTATTTATACATATGGGCAGCACCCTGCATGGTGTTTTCAAAACAAGAAGCATTATACAGACTGCGAAGGATACAATCCCTATGATTAGCTTCTTACCCCTGCAAGCTTAAATGGAGTTAATAATCAGCTTTGCAGTCTGCAGGTAGAGTTGAAAAGTCATGAAGAAGCCTGATATTCTAGCCAATATTGTACTCACAGCAGAGGGGAAAGCCTTAGTTTACCTTAACCAACATTAATAGAGAAAGGAGTTTGAAGGAGTTTGGCTCTGTTCTCCAAAACAGTAGCCACATATTTGTGAACATCACTGAGGGTAACAGGAATACTCCAGTACTTACGGTAGCCTTACCAGAATTGTAGAAAACCTAACCACGATAAAGATCAGTCTTAGTGGTTGAATAATTTGATAATAACATTTGGTTTAATGCTCAAAAAGACAGTAAAACATCCCTACCTTCAAATTATTTTTAATGTAGAACTGGCAAGACTGAAAGCCTTTAAAGAAACCCCCCAAAACTAAAACGCCATTTAAATTTATTTCATATTTGCTTTAAATGCATCATTATAAAAAAATTAAATGTTATAGGTACAGAAGAAATACATTTTTATAAAATTAATACTAATTTATTTAACTATGTCACGTAACTTCCCAGAAGGCACTTTTTATATTTTTTGTAAGTATTTTTATAATATATAGGAAGAAAATAAACATTTGATAAAGGAAATTCTGAGATGCTGTCCTTAATTCCAAGCCTTTGCATTAGAAAGGTTGTATAGTTGTTAAAGCTGCCATTCAACAGTTTTCAATCACTGAGTTGTCCTCTTCACCACTGAGTTGTGCTACATAAGGTTCAACCAGCACTAGCACAGGTTGCCTGGGGATGTTCTGGAGTTTCCATTGTTGCAGATACTCAAAAGCCATCTGGATGGTCCTGGGCAACCAACCTGGTGGCCCTGTTTGAGTAAGGGATTTGGACCAACTGACCTCCAGAGGTCACTTCCAACATCAGGCACACTGTGATTCTGTGCTAACTCTGAACTTTTGTCTTTCCTATTCTCTTTCTTGGACAAAACCCTAGTCACGCAATACAAATTCACTCTTTGGTTACTATTTTATGTCCTCCTTCTTTCCCTGAGCAGAAAGCAACCTAAGCCTATGGATACTATGAAGAATGTGGGACGGTCAAACCCTTAAATGGCTTTTGTGCTGCTGACACCAGGAGGCAAGGGACACAGTGCTTCTGTGGAAGGGAGCTCATTGAGAGATTGCCAGGTAAGATCAAATACTTTATCAGGCCCATGTCTTAATCCATCCCATTGTTATTTGCAGCACATAGAAGTCATTTGGAGAAGGCATGAACGACAGGCTTGAAAGCTTTGTGCAAAATGCAGTTCAACTTGAAGTGGCCGTGAAAACAACAATCTTCACAGTCCCTAAGAGAAACACAAGGAGACACCAATACAGCAATGTGCTTTTGCTTCTTGTATTTTACAGATAAAAACCTGTCTCAAAAAAATAGTTTGATGAACTATGTTCATCTGGTCCCACTGGCCTAAGGTATTATTAATCTTAAAATACACCAAATGGAGGCCATGAGCTTCTCAGCTTCAGTGCTGAGTCACATGGCAAAAGTGATCCAACAGAGTACTAAAATCTGTGCAGTTCTTTGTGCCTTTCTCTTGTGGAAAAGGGATCAAAGAGAATTGATAATAAAATGAAATTAAGAGATTGGCACTTGGCAGCCAAAGTCCCCTACAGTCTTTGTATTTAATTGTCTTTTTCCTGGTAGTATGAAGACTCAAGGCATTCAAAACCATTATCTTTGGAGAGTTCACTTCTCAGTCAGCCCAGAATGGCTAAGAACTTGTCAGGAGCTGTAATATACTCCCTACTAATTGAAATGTACTTCTAGAATGCAACAGACAATTTTTTACACAGAGTCACTATACAGCAGTTTAAAAGAAAAAACTAAGAAGGAAAATTACAAGTAATGACAAAATTCCAAAAGTGTATGCTATAGCTACACAAAATGTTGTGATTCACACAGAGGTCCAAAGAAGCGTTTGTGGTCTCTGTACAGGGCTATTCCACCTTGCATGGAATAGCAGAGAAAGGGTAGATCAAATCATAAATCTGTGAGATTTAAAGCTCTACCTGAACTCCAAGATCCTGAAACATCTTCAAATTCCAGGGCTCAGTGAATGTTCTCCTTGTGTCTGTCGCTGCACTGGGGAAAATGCCTAGAACTGACCTTAACAACTCTACTTAGTCCTTCTGATCTGCCTCTTGGAGAAGTAAAATCCAACATAATAGTATTTGCTGCCCATATTTTGATGTGTCAGCTATGCACAGATTTGAATCACTAGAATTTTAAGACTGGTTACAGCAACTTTGTGTGTACACGCATCTCTGTCTTAACAATTTCTGTGTTAGAGCAAATGAGTTCATTGGAAATTCCACAGTCTGACACTTCTCTCACATTATTTACATATGTTTGTATTTCCATCTAAAACTTCACTAAAAAATTTCACATGGCAAAAAACTTGTGAAACAGTGGGAGAGGCAGTTCCTTACCATAGGTTGCTCCCAGCCATCTCCCTGGTCACAGCCTAGAACATGCAAGGTGTTTAGATTTGCCCTTGGGGAAAAATGTGTGTACCTATACCTAACAGAAACAGTCATGATTCACAGCATTCCTTGAGGATGGGGTGAAATTTTCTTCTGTTTGATTGGAAAATTTTCAACAGTTTTTCTGCATTCCCTCTCAAACTTCTGGTAAACAAGTGCATTTCGGAAGAAAAAATAATCCTCCTTCATTGACCTTAATGTGATGTTCCACAACATTAGCAGGTTGCTCCACTCTGAATATCACTGTAAAAAGGACACTTTGTGGTACCAAAAACATGTTGACCTCTAGAATAGTGGGTCTTCTGTATCTCTGTTATTTCAATTTTATTTTATTTTGGGGGCTGGAAAGGGAGGGTTCTTTGCCGTTCAGAGTTTAGTGCAAAACTGTAAATGTAGGTTGCTTGGCAACTGCTTTTAAAGACTGTTATTTGCTCTCAAAGACACAAGCTGTTATTGCCTTTTAAAACAAAAACATAAAAGAAGAAAAAAAGGAACAAGAAAAAAAGGAGAAAAAAGGTAATTACCTCACCAGCTATTTTTGTAAATGGCTCCTTTATATGCATACAGTGGTGACATCCAAGGTCTTCCTTCTCCCCACCACATGATTTCCAACAGAGAAACTGTAGCAAAGAAGTGGTTTTCTACAGGAAGTGAAGCCAAGTAGAACCGACATCTCATACCAACTCAGAGAAATAAATTACATGCAAGACAATGCATCTCACAGGGGGAAAAAAAGCTGTTAAGAGACCAAGGTCAAACCAGCTCAAAATTTTCTTTTCTAGAAGTGCTTGCTAGGAGCCTCTTGGGGAAAATCTGTAAAGACTCCTCTGCATATCCCTCCCTCAGCTGTTTAATCCTCTGTTTAGAAGAGGCTGTGAAGGGGCAGAGGCTCAGCAACACCAAGCCCACAGAGCTCACAGAGCAGAATTAGGGAGACCCAGCTGCAAGAGACAGGACCCTGGGCTCCCTGATGAGGACACTCTCCATCTGGAAAGCTTTCACACCTTTTCAAGAATTGAAGCCCAGAAAAACAAACTAGCAATGACTGCTCAAGACAAAAATACAATGTGCCCATAGGTTCTACCGCTTCCATCTGCCTCCCTTTTCTGACTTATAGAGTGTGCACCATCTTAAAACTGCTTTTGCTGAATTTTGCATGTTTCAGTTTTGTGAAGACAATGAGCATTAGGTTTCAGCATTAATATCAGCTATTATTTAGCTGCAAAAAGACAGCTTACAAAAACCAGGTACACTGAAGGATCCATAAAGTGACTCAAATCTATTTGGTATGTGCAGCTTGGGTTGCAACTTGTCAAGACAGAATGTGTGGTTTATAAAACAAGCATACTTACTTCTCTTGGAGGAAACTTTATGCANTCCACCCTAAGCAAGTAAGTCAGCTATAGTGGTGAGAGTCAACTATATGAATGTCTGCAGAGCAAATAGAAAGGAGAAGAATTGGTAATAAAGATTAATCTGAGTAAATACAGGAGGAAACTTTAAAATTTCAGGCCATGGATCAAATATACCATCAAGAAGATGGACTATGCAGTAGTTTAATATTCTTCCAATACTTACAGATGAATAGAGGTTAATAATAATCTGGTTTCTTTCAAGAGTACCTTGCAGATGGTTAAAGTTCCCAAGTTAAAACACAACAACTAGCTAGTCTTCTGAAAGATTAGTTCTCCTGAAACCACTCTACTCTATGACTGGAGTTAGCCAGTTTCATATAATCTATCTGGAAAACTTTGTGCACAGTGAATTTTAATATCTGCTAGCTGGCAAAAAAGAAAAAAAAATACTGAAGACATATGTATAAGTCAATAAAGAGGCCACAACTCACCAATTAGGCCAGAATAGTTTGCATCATCAAGTATACCAATTCTGTTGCACCAGATAAAATTTGTATTGAAGTGATGGACCTGTATCTCTTTCAAGTCCATACCTGAGCTACAGCAGCACAAGACACTTTGACTGCACGTGGATTTAACAATTCCTTTCTTTTTTAAAAGCAATTTTCCTGTGTAAAAATGCAGTTCTATCCATAACAGCTTCAGCATTTTGCAATTTTTTTGATGATCACCGAAACAGAGCCTGATTTCAATATCTTATATTCCCACTTTTAGATGACATTTTATGATAAAATTTGCTTCTGCAGAGGGGAACTAAGATATATTCACCTCAGAAAATGGATTCTATGAAATGCCTTTCCTGATCTGATTCCAACACTAAAAGAAACATCTTTTCTGATATACGTTAAAAACAGTTCTTAAATGGATGGCTCTAGGTATAGGTACATACATTTTGTTGGAAAAAAAAACCATAAAGAATGCCTAACAGCACTACCAAAAAGAAACAAAGGAAAACATGCAATGTTATTCCAAAAGGGAGGAAATTATTTTTTCCTTTCCATGTTGTTCAGAAATTACTTTCTGTAACTCACTCTACAGACAAATGTCTCATTGACTACAAGAGAGAGCAACGAAGGTAAATGCATGGAGTTATATAGTTGTGATCCTACACAATTTTGTCACCGCCCTGGCAGTGGAACCAGCAGTAGTAGCATTAGAAAGAACTTTTCATAGACACTGCTAATTGCAGAGAACGTGTAACCATCTCAGACAACTTTTAATTTGTTGGGGTGTTGTGCAAGACCTTAATGATTGCAGTAGACATTAGGAAAACGGGGTGGTAGATACACTTTGGATGGGACACTGAGGAGCTGCGCTCTGCCAGGCCTCTCAACGCAGCAATGGAAAAGTTGTAACCACGTCTCAACTCAATTTTCTTCTCATCTAAAGCAACATACAGGGGAATATGGTGAGATGTGATGAGCTGGTTTTGCTGTTGTAGAGTCATAATTGAGTCCAATAAAGCCGACAATGTTTCTCCAGTGTGGCCCTAGTGTCAGTCAATGGGGCACCAAGCGCTTTAGTCCCCAGAAGTGCAATTTCCCCATAAAGCTGCCTATACAATTAGGAAGAATGTAATATGTGCAGTGGTTACTTTTTCAGAAAGCTATCTATTGACTAATTTCAGACTGCAATTATTGTCAGAATCAGCTTGAACAAGTTAAAGTTTTTTCCCAGGGCTGGAATTAGAGTAAATATGCATCTCTTTAGACTGCTCAGCCCTTTACAGACCAATGTGCAATATAGTAAGTGCCAGATTCAGAGCAATGATGATGGTCATTCCAATTCTGCACTGCAGAAAAAAAAAGAGAAAAGGAATGAAAACCATCAACAGAATAATTTTGAGTTCTAATGTTAGTATCCGAACATTGTCAACTAAGGTGTAACCATCTCTGTTGGGCTGTTGAAGGTCCTTGGTTCCCGAGCCATTAGACCAGGAATGGACATTCTGGTCTTCTCAGGGGGCACCCACTTTGGGTCTCTCAAGGCAGGCAATGGGCTTTTGGATGGCAGAGCCTGATTAAGCAGGGGCATTGCCCACTTTGCACATTAACTTACTGCTAAAACTGTTCCCACAGCCAGAAACTCGGGTTCACATTCTTTGTTTAAGCAATTTGAAAGGCCCATATTCCTTCCCAGATGACTCAAGGCATTGGTCAATCTAAAGGGTACTCTTAATTTTTGTAGCCCCAGCTAGGCTGAAATGTGGAAAAGAAGATAAAAAGAAGAGCATGTGGTGGAGTCCATTCCTGTAGCCTGGAAACAGGCTACAAGGTCAGGGGGAAAATTGTAGATTTCACTCACAGTTTCCTGGCTTGTTTACACATTTGCAAGGCTCTTTTTTCTTTCTTTTGCTACTTTTTTTCTTTTCCCAAACAAAGAATGAAACAAGCCGGGAAATTCTTAGAACTATTCAGCACAGTACTTTCCAATTGCATATTCGCTAAAGTGGAAGAAGAAAAGCAGGAAAATTATGGAATTCTCTGTACCATGAGACACCTTTTTTAGGAGGTAGAAAATATATCTGGATGTAAGATTCTTTTTTTGTCAGAACTTCAACAACAAAAAATTGACAGAATGGTAGTCACTTGGTTTTTGCTGACATAGGTGTGAACTCTGGTTTGGGGTTTTTTTGGCGTTCACACTAAGGCAGTGTTTTTTGTCTGCTTAAAAAACTAGAATGATCTCTCAAATGGCATCACCAATCAACATTTGGGGCTTCCATAGTTCTAAGGAGTGCAGCTAAATTGTAGCAACAAAATTACAAAAGACCATTTGTGACTTTTTAATACGACGTCAATATGCACTACATGTGGAAACATTAACATTTATATGAAAGTATTAAATACCTTAATTTAACTTAGCCTTCTTACAATTGGAGGCACATCTATTCGCAAACACATTGTACATTACCTTAGTAATTCCATCTGAAGTTTAAATAAAGAACTTGTGTTTTGATGCTCTTTTGATATTTGGATAACATTCAGAGGTTATATTAGAGAATTGTAGTGAAGTACTATCCTTGCCTGTAAGCTGGCAGTTAAATTTATCTTTCCAATAACAGCTTATACCGAGCACAGATTTCAGTAGAAACTAAAAGGTAGGAATTAGCACTATCTGTTGATAATGAAACAATATATGTGCTGGAAAAAGATGCTTGAGTTGACACAGTGAACAAGTGATGCTGTGGGGAGGGAGACACCTGAGCTGATCCAACCCATTGAAATGGGCCAGGTCTTGTGTATAAGACAAAATAAGCTGTTTCCAGCCTCCCAGGCTACAGACCACAGAAGGATACCGGCACAACAACACTGCCTCCACAATGGATAGAACTTCTACTTGCTGGGCCAGACTGGGTAACACCACTAGAGGAAATATTCCCTTTCACTATCTCTTTTTGTGAAAGTTTTCTTGCTTTTCTGAAGTCCTCCTTTCTACATCAGAAACTTCCATCAGTTTTCTAACATGTAATAAGCTGCGTGAGCCCTCTCCAGCCTTCCTATAGTAAAGCGGGCAACAGCATGATTGAGTAAAAGCACCTAGGTTTGGAAAGTATCTTTAAAGAAATTTAAATCAAAATTAAATCTTGGCAAAGTACTAGCCTTTGATTAGCCTGAAGCATCCTTCACAGAAATCAGTTAATGCCATTTTTCTAGCCCTGCCTGGAAAACATCACTGAAGTGCTCAGAGAAACAAAAATTTATCCTGTTTCAGGCCTTCACTGTAAAGCTAATTGCTGGAAATACTGTTAGATGATACAGCAAAAGGACCATACTAGTTTTGCTTTGCTGTATTTCTTTCCTTTTCAGGATGAGCCATTAGAAAACATCCTACTTCTCTTTTCAAGGATTTCTCCTCATGACAGGAACATTTACATGAGAATACAGAACAGGCACTGACTGACACTGTGTTGAAGCTCATAAAACTATCAAATTATGTTAGGTTAGAATAAGTGTCATTGGCATACAGGAACATAGCTTGCTCACTAAAGCTTCTGCATTATTAAGTTTGAATATTTACTTAAAACTAATTAAAGATAGTATAACAGTCTGTTCAAAATTAGGGAGTTTGGTTTGAGATTTTTGTGTAAAGAAAGGGAAACCACAATTTATTTAAACTACTATGACAGGTGATACCTGATCAGTTTTGCCACATCTCATATTTCTAATGGAGACAGGTTTGAGATTAAGCTGAAAAATTTATTCCAGTAATGAGAGAGTTATTTCCCATTCTGTGTTATTTCATCATGTAAACAAATACACCTATGCATATGGACATTATGATGTGAGTCAAGCTTAAAAAGAATGGATCAAATGCTGATAAAAGTCTCTACTTTTTTTAAAGCTACTTAGAGTCAAGATGCAGCATGGCTGAATCTCAAAACCTGTTACAGGAATGATTTGCAACTCTCACAGCAACAAACAATTCCTATTTCTGGCCAGGCTGAGAATGGTATGTAAAATTCAGGATGCAAGTGAGAGAAAGACTTGTCCAATACTCTGCATAGATGTAAAAGGAACTGGAACAATACAGATGCAGCCTACAGACCACAAACCATTTGAACCAAATATAGTAGCTGAGGCACTCTTGAGGGCTGAAGGTAAAGGTGCCAGTAGTATTCTTCCCTTGGGAAAGTGGATGACAAATGACATTTTAAAGTTTTTTCCAGCTAAAAGTGAAGATTTTTTTGAGAATGCAGGGATATAAATTTGGGACCAAGCATTCATGAAGTGATACAGAGCACTTTAATAACACAAAGAAGGAATGAGAGCTACCTCTCTCTCTCTCTCGCCTCAGTCAATTCAGGGAACAGGTGGGTATATCAGAAAGGGGATTTAATGAACAGATGTGTGTGAAAAGTGCCATTTACTGAGAGAGAATCAAGCATGGAATAACACAACTTTCTGGATACATGGAAACTGGTATAAACCAGACAAATGGCAGGTGTCAAATATGGAAATATAAAGAGGAGTGCAGATATGAAGGGATAAAAATGAAATTTAAAAAAATAAAGGATAAAGCACCATAAAGGTTATACAGGTCCCTTTGAATGAAGATAAAGACCATTATTTAAACAGCAAAAGAGAAGACATAAATTATGTGGCATCTAATACTTTTCTGGCCTCTGCCTTCAGTAAAGGACTGATCAGTGCTGGCCACAACTTTTTAACAAAAGGAAAAAAAGCAAAGGAGAGAAATTTCTGGAGTTTTATTATAAACTATGGGTATCCCTTTTACCAGGTGTGATGAAATTACTCTTTAGTACTAAGAAATGGAAGGAACCAGTTCCTGCACCACTAAGAGCTGTCTTGAAGACCCCATGAAATACTGAAGAACTGGAGGACAATGGGGGGAATTGGAGGGATGGAGGAAAACCTAGAAACTGGGTTTGGGTTTTTTTGAAATATCCTTTATGCTTATTTCCCTTGTCCAGTTGTAAACATTGTAGATAAATATTGCCTCTTCACACCTTTCTCTCTAATTTTTGATCAAAATTGTGTTTCCACTATAAATTTTTCTGGATGTTGTAAGCAGAGACCTTTCACTTTATGTCATTAAACATTCTAAGTCACGAGAATTTCTGGAAAAAGTAGAAATTATGGAATTTTCCTTGTGGTTATTAATTACCATATGCATAATTCTCCTCTTTGTTTCATTTAGAAGCTTATGGAAAATGTCACACACTATGGACATTTGATGTGCATGGTTTTTCATTACTTTAGATCATTACAAGAGAGCAGAATAGGAAAGTTTACCTGAAAAAAAACAAAACCTTTACACAATACAGACCATAAGAATAAAAAAAAATTTTGCTGTAAGTGTTCTAACTCAAAAAAAAAACCCCTGAAAACACTCGTAAGTTGAAACAATTAACATTGGTAGAGTCATTCTGAATTTACCAACTGAGTTAACATTGCTCCAAGTTAGAATAACACTGATGTATCCAACTGCACAGAGAAAATTCTGACACAGGTCAACAAGTCCAATCTCTAGATGATCTATTTTTCTTCAGAGCAGGGTGAACTTATGAGATATTCACATGTCAATAAACATTTCCAAGTACAGAAAACTTATATAATTTGAATTTGTCCTCTGATTCATAAAACCTTTGAACTGGGATTTCTAGTATAGCATGCCACTTGAAGGAAGACAAAGATTCAGCATCCTAAGAACAGATATGTATAGTGAGGGAGAACATATATCAGTATCTCCTATTGTATCTTATGGAGACAAATGCATAAACCATCTGCTAAAAGACAGACAATATCTTTAGCTGAAACTGTAAAAATGATACAGACAATTCATGCTTTGACTGAAGACATACTGAAGACATGTTTAGCTCTATCCTCAAACTTGCAGTTCTCCTAACAGCTGACTGTGGTGCTTTGGCAGAGAAATGTTCATTTAGATTTCTGAAGCAATTATGAGGACCAAATCAAAATATCAGTACTAGGAATAATATGCCTCAACTATTTTTTTATTAAGGTAAGAGCAACTGCACTGGATTTTATCTAGGGAAAACACACAGTTTCAAATAAAAACTTTTTGGAAGAAAATAGAAGGCATGAAATGTACGGTAAGGGGGGAATACTAATGGCATTTGAGCAGTGTGGTCTAGTGGAAGGTGTTTGGAGGAGGTAGCAGGAGAGACTGGAGAAGATAATCTTTAGGGTTCCCTTCCAGCCCAAACCATTCAGTGACTCTATGAAGTGACATATAAAATACCCCACAATATTTCAGCTGGAACACTCTCGGATGCAGGCTTCTGGACACGAATGCTGGCCCTTTTCCATGTCAAACAAAACTCACCACCCCACTTGCTTGATATCATTTTGTGTGAGACATT
>VZTR01020288.1:62925-79975 GCA_013400775.1 Chaetops frenatus | reverse complement strand
CAACAAAAAACTCTTTTACTGACTTGGTGGAAAGTAAGACTCATATCTCATATCAGTGTTTAATCAGTTTTTTTAGTGGCTTCTTTATGAAAGCAGCCTCACAGAAGGATCCCATTTTCACCTGTTTTTTTTCTGCCCTGACACCACTGTCTTGTGTGTGGAAGCATGCTCCTCTGGCTTAACTTGCTAGGACACAGTGCACTGGGGCTTTCACAGCTGTTCTTGATTTGCAAAACAATTACTTACAATGACAGCAGTGTCATATTTTGGTGGGGTTTTCTTTCCCCCAATGATGTATAGACAATTCTGTTCGGGAAAATCCCAAAATTTTATGGCTGAAAATGTCTAATCAGAAACACAAAAACACCAAACAATAAACCCAAAACAGTTCAAAATCCCATCACTCCATTTTAAAAGCAGTATTTACTTGGGCATTATTCCTTCTAAGAAAAAGGAAAGTCTAGGAAGTTGAAATCTGACCATTGAGGAAATAAAAAATGAAGCTCTGTAGGTGCAGCTAGGTAATTAGAGGTCAGACAGAAACCAGGTTCTGCTGGTTGGAAAGTGTCATGGTTTAAACCAAAACCAACACAGAGAGCATTAGGCTTCAGGCTGAGCAATTCAGGAAGACCTAAAATTCAGGGAGACCCAGGAACTGGCCACAGCAAGAGAAGTTCATCCAAGAAGACACAGATTCATGCCAAGTGACTAACCAAGGTCAAAATGCTTATTTTCTCCAGGCAGGCAGACAGCAGAAACTCCTTTAGATCTGTATTTCACTTCCTTTTTCCATCTGATGTTACTGGTTGACATGTATGCTACATATTAAAATTCTTCTAGTTAACCCAGATAGGTAAGAAAGGTGTAAGAGTGTGATTTCTGCCTTTATTTCTTTATAATTCCCAAAGGTTCACTGGGACAAAGAAAGAGGAGAAAGAAGAGGGAATAAGAGCAAGATAAATTATTAAGAGCAGGTTCAGCAATCAATGTATCCCTTTTGAATGGCTCATGATGAACTGCACCTGGTCCCATTTGCAGCTACGAAGTATTGGAGAATTCTGAGATGAAAATACTATTAATGAAGGTATTAGGAAAAAAAGAAAGAGGGGCATCATTTCTGCAGATATGAAAAAGAGGAATTGGTGGTTGAGCTGTGAAAGGAGGGAACAGAAAGATTATAGGTGCTACTGGTCAAGAGGTAGAAATCTGCAGCTAGACAAGAGAATTGGGGATAAAAAACACAGAAAGAAGAAATGCCAGAGGAAATAAGCTAAATGGTAAGAAATGAGAAAGGAGTAGCAAAATGAGAGGATTATAGCACAACATGCCTTTGCTGGAGGGAAAAACATCTGTTGAGGTAATCAGAACAGTTGTTGGCCACAGACAGACACCCTGTTCTGCCAGGTGCTAGGATGGCTCCAAAGGGTCTGTGGCGACACAGAAGAGGCTGGTGAGAGTCAAAGTGCAACCCTTAGAGAAAAAACACTAAATCCTGCTTCATCACAGGGACAGATACAACTAAATAGAGAAATTAATTCAGCTTTTTTATTGGAGAAACAATCAACATCTTTTGTGGCATTCTTTCTTTGGGTCCTATCTTTTCCATTGTCTTTAGGAACAACAAGGGAAATTTACTTAATTTAATATGTTTACAGTTAGAACAAACTTTCAATAACTGATTTTGCTATTAAGGAAAAAAAACAATACAACTTAAACAATTAAACAAATGCTTAGGGTAACGTCCTTTGTCTACCTTCCCCATGCTAAATTCAGTCAAACACCGCTCTTGGTGTACAAAACCCCCTATTTTTCACAGTCAAATTTGAAACCAAGAAGCCTTTTATATTCCTATACATAGTCTGCTGTTAATTACAGGACTAAAATTGTTATCAATGAAAAGACTCAGTAATTTCAACAATAAAGACTAAATGGAATGTTTTGCTGTATATAAGCAATAAATATCTATTGTTGCAAACCATAAAATACTTTCGTCCTATGTTTAACCTGCCATTTAACTACAGTAATTATGATTGATTTCAACACCCACCTTTACTCTACAATTAGAATTAATCCTTCTACTCTATGCTCATTAGTGAATAACTTAGTGTGCTTGGAAATAATTCCCTTTTTGCTTACATGTGTCTGTCTTGACAGTCAAGATCAGAATTCCTTGTAACATTTTTTAAATGTAAAACTATACTTTTGGCCATACAGGTCAGTTTTGGAGATATTGCTTTCGGGGATTAAGACATCATCATTAAATTCTCTTTGGCACAAACAGCTTCAAAAACAGTTTAGACCTTTCATCTCTGCATTTATTTCTCAGAGTTTTAGGACTGAGATAATGAGAAAACAGAGGTTTTTCTAAGATATATATAAGAAAAAAATGTCTAAACTACTGACTTTAATTTATACACTTAACTAAATAATTGAAGAGAAGGTAATACTAGACTTGCAAAAGCATCTAGTCTGAGAAGAAATTAGATAGGTTTGGATGCTTAACAAGAGCATGAGAGCCTTTTAAAGAAACAAAATATTACCTAAGCAGGTGCCTTTAAACCAGTCTTGATCACAGGACAACTAATATCAGTAGAAGTCCAGCTGCTGTGCTTTCCAAATTTCATGTGAAATATTGAATTTCATTGAATGAGTTCAATTTCCCTCCCTTTACTTTCTGATTTCCATAGGTGTTCATATACAGCAAGACAGGGCAGGGGTGAAAGGGGTGAAACTACGTGCACTGCAGTCATGAATTCTGAGGGAACATATTTAAATGCTGTGCAGTGCAGTTCAGTGCAATGTACATGCTTGTTTTCTTATCCAGGAAAATAAGACATCTGAATAGTAACAGAAAGGTAGAAAAATAAGCAAACATACAAACAAGTAACATACCTCCTCCCTGCTATCACGGGGCCCTGGTAGCGGTAGGGTTTGGAAGAAATAGATTTCTTTGAAAAAAATGTTGATGAGCTTCCTTGGAAACAGACACCTGAGCCGAGAGGGAAGGGATTATACATAAACCAGAGCAAAGGAGGTGAAGAAGGATTAGCAGAACTGAGCATAACCAAAGCAATTTACTCCTTCCTGAATTCACTTTGAGCTACTTAGGTGAGAAACGCTGTTGTAGGAACATTTGACCCTTAAAGGGACAAGGTGGGCTTTTAAGCTGAAGTACTGTCCAGATGGACTTAAAGGCTGTTTGCCAGTCAATTGCTGTTTAGCCAGTTTGTTCCCTACATCACACACTGAATGTAAAAGAACTGACATATTGCCATGGCAAGGGCAGCCAGGCATTCTCTAGATATAACCAACATAAAAGATAACCTTGGTTACAGAAACGTAAAAGTATTGTCTTTTAGTATTATTAGTAGTCTTTTTGGAATCAGAATTATTCCTTGATGCATTGTTTTAAAAAGGTATATTTACTCACACACAGAACATATAGTTAAAAATTCTTTAAAGTTTTATGGGGTCCTGCTGACTAACAGAACAAGTCATCCTTATTTGCTAAATGACCAGGTTAGCTGCTAAATAACCAGCTGATGGAATTAGTTATAATTTTGTTTTAAAAGCTGACATGCCACTGTTGCCCTTTAATTGTCTTAACCCAAATTACAAATGTTTTAATTACAAATTTCATAACAGCAGTCTTTCACCTTAGCTGACCTACACTTGCTTGAATATTTCCAGACACCAAATAGGGAAATTCCTCACAGCCTTCATTGATTTCCTTATTCTTACCATTTGCTCCAGTCCTCCAATCCTCCATTAACAGTCACTTTGACAAACTTAAAATGAGTGCAGGTTCTGCATTTTTATATGTAACAACTTATTTATAATAACATGCCACCTTCTGCATGAGTTAAAGCCTTTCATTTCTACTTAGAGCATGACTAACAAAGCTAAACACGTGCTTTTCAGTATTGATAAACAGGACAAAGAAGAAGACAAATAAGAGAGGAGGGTTTTGTTTTGGGGTTTTTTTGGTAGAGAGACACATTCTGTGCCACATATTTATAACCAAAACCTGATGAACAAAAAAACTGAAAAAAGATAAAATCATCCCTAATACACCTACACAGAGACTCATACCCAGTTTTAATAACAGGTGCCTCTGCTCCTATACATTGCCCCTGGCTTTCTTTTAATGCACATTGCCTGTCCATCATCAGACATTCCTCATGAAGAAGAAATACTACAACTTATTTTTATTTGTCATAGAAAGTCTTGCAAAATGAAAATGCAAAGAGCATATGAAAGGCCTTCAGAGTCGGCAGTGCTATTTTCAGAGAGCATTTGGAAATGTTTTCAGCTACAATCTAGGCTTTGATTCCTCCTCCTTTTGTCAGAAGGGAAATTCCTAACTCCCTTCTCAGTCTTCACAAGCACCTGCACGCCTGGCTTTCACAAAGTATGGTATATTTTGGAAATTTCAACTGTTAAATAAAAGGTAACGTTACACAAAAGAACATTGTGTTCTATGTCTTTCGACTGAGATTGCTTTGGTCAACTATGCCCTATTCTAGCAAATTTTAAAGTTACTGTATTGCTTTTGAAGAATACTGGAGAACTTTTATGTTATTTGTTTTTCAGCTCAGGTTTTTCAGCAGAACATTTATTGGTAAGAAGAACTGGTGCAATCACATTTATGATAAACACTGGAATCTAGATTTTCAAGTAACTAATGTCTGATTTAAGATTATCAACTTGACAACCAGGAAACAAATTTTCACAATTCTCCCTTAAAATATTTTTGTTAAAGTTGTTCTAAGGTAAATCGTCAACTATTTGGAGATCCACATGACCTTGCAGAAATTTAAGCTCCAAAAATTTGGATGATATTACAGCATATTACACTTCTGCACTAATTTTTCCATCTATAATATATCTTTATCTCATATATGTATATATATATAAATGGCATAATATTGTCTTTAATCATGGTATGAATATCCTCTAAGAACATGTATTGACAAAAATAATTGTGATCTGCAAGGAGATCATAGACTTTTCTCTGTTTATTGGAGTAAAAAAATCATGCTTAGCATATTGTCTCTTGATTAGCTCTTCAAATTATTCTGTGTGAAACTATTTATACATCCTTTTATTACTTATTTTTCTCTGGCTTTTCTTACTCAGCACAGGCAGAATATTTTAATGGTTTCCTAAAATTTTTTCTTATGATTTGTCCTATAAATCACATAAATAGAATAACAAATATTCTTTACTTCTGTTCTTTGCATGCCTGCCTGTATTTTAACACTGTTTTTTAAAGCACAGTTTACATATAACTTTCATAGACATTTATTACAAAGAGAAAAAAATTACATAAATCTCTTCTCTAGCTAATCACGGCTAATGTATAATTATTTTTATTTTCTTTTTTTTAAGGCTCAGATCTACCTACTTTGCATGAGATGGCTTCTGCTGAAGCTTGATTTCTGAAAATACCATCATTGTTAAACCAAGCACACATACATTCACAAAATTCAATAACTGTCAAAGTTTTGCCTCATTACAAAGGACCATCCAGATGCCAAAGCACTGGAGCAGAGTCTACTACAGGCAGCATCTGGCACTTTGGCAAACTAGGCTGGCAGATGGTTTTACATTTGCTTTTGTAACTTTTTTTTTTTTCTGCAATATCCTTTTTTTTTCCTTGATAGAACTTCATTTTAGAAAACTAGTCACTGTTTGGGTAACTATTCTATTCTATGTAAATATTTTATTGCTTTTAAAAAAGTACTAAAAATAAAAGAAGAACAGAATAAAATAAAATAAAATAAAAAATACTGTGGTTCTGTATCTGTACTGTAATTACAGTGAACTCGTACCCATGTAGTATACATTTACTAGTGTGTAGACATTGAATTCTGAATTCAGACATCATGTTGATTTTTTAAACAGATGAGATATGTGTGTCTTCTTACAATCTCTATCACAATAAATTTGTATCTGAGAAGCATGAGGAAAGTTCTAAAATGTGGAAATTTTATAAACTTCTGTTTTCATAGACCTATAATAAACAAAAAGGCCCACTTCTATCTTGATATTTAAAAACAAGCTCATTTATAGCTATGATGAGCAACTCAACACCACTGAGTTTAAATTTCTCCAGTGTTTTAGAGTGAAAATACTACACACTTCTGTTATTCATGTTCCTGAGCAAAAAGCTCAGGCCTTGCTTCTGACTGCAAAGAGCAAAAAATGTTGTATTTGGATTTGAAATCCAAAGCTTCACAATGAATTTCAACCTCTTGCAAGGAAGAAACAGCTAAGACAGACTCCAGGGAGGTAGGAAGTCTGTTTAAGTGATTCCAGGTCTATGTCAATACCTGAGATTTGCAAGCATCTTTAATGCCAACCAATTACTAACAGGTTTTGGCATTGGCAGTGTGGTGCGACATTTGCTGGTGGACACTGGTTCATCAAAAGTCATTTCATGATGCCTAAATACACAACTTTACTACTCAAATAGTAGTTATGTGCTCTACCAGCTATGTCATTAAATGTGTGTGTCTCTACTGCCATCTACCTGTGTTAGCACATCTTAAAAAAAACCTATAGAAACAATGAAGACAGCAAGAAAAGAAAAGCCAGAGATCGTCCAAAACTACACAGAAAGACACTGTTTTTCTACTTCCTGCCAGGCAGAAAAGATCTGCATCCAGTCATATTTTTGCACAAAGGTAAAATTTCCACATTGGCTAACCTTCAGTGGTTTTCATCTCAAGTCTTCATCTCATTTACTTCTCAGTCTTTCGGCAAAATCACAGCAGTATACATTAAAAGATTAGTTACTTATACATAGAATTGTTGTACTTACACATATAAGTAACAGGTGATCTTAAAAACCAATGTTAAACAAAAAATAAAAAACCTAAGTGCAATTAATGATTAATCAAGTGAAAGGAGTAGGCAATTCTTACCCTTTCTTGCAAACAGAAAGCTCGAAAAGAACATAGTGAACTATTACAGTAAGGGCAACATGGAGAAGGAAGCGATGTGAGAAGATAAAATAAAATTCAGGACACAATGTGGCACAAAAGTGGAAAAAATGTGTAAGGAAGCCCTCAAACTTGAGAGGAGTTACTGCCCTGCTAATGATAGGACTTGGATTCATGACAGGACTGATTCACTTGGACTCATAAAGTCATTGCCAAGAGATTAAGCACTGGAACAGTGCAGTCTGAATTACATGGTAAGGTCTACAAATACAATGTGATCATTTGCCAAAGCCAGTGTCAGAACATTATGTTTGCTTACTGTTTGCAGAATAGCCTTTTGGTGGCCTTCAGAACTTTTTTTGTACATTGATGAGCTCTGGGTCCTGAAAAGTTGACGATGAGTGAGAGTTTTGCCACCACTGTCCAACCATGATGACTAATATACTGAGGCTTCTCTTAATAATTCTCTTGTAAATAGGTGACAGAAAATGTACTATTTCAAAACACAGCCAGAACAACAGCTATAGTAACTAATTTTTTTCCTTTACAAAGCTTTTATACCAGTCTTTGGATTTCAGTGGGGAACCATATCATGCACTGTACTAAAGAAGAAAGAAAACATGAGAGAGAAACCATAACAGGTCCTGAGAACATTGCAAGTGGCTGGAGACTTTTCTATGTGTATATGGAGCCCGACACTCTTTATGTCATTAGGTAGGTGTCACATTTGAAATAATATTCCTGTATTACATAACAGATTATAATAATGTTAGCTGCAATTTACTTCCCAATGTAGTTGCAATTCAGGTGTGAAAGGCTCCTGGCAAATGCTTGTATTTGCTTGTGTGAGCTGAAGTTACAATGCAGAGTTTGTCTGAGAAGATCCTTATGAGGAAAAGGAAGAAGACCTCTTGGTCTCACACTGGAAACATGTTGACAGTGAATGCCAATGACAGAGTCAGAGCTGCAAGCTTTAATTTTCACAAATTATTAACTAGGACACAAACAACCTCATGAACACAAACGATCTCCACTAGCCAGGATTGTGCCACTGCTTGGCAAGGACCACCAGGCACTCTAAGGGGTATCTGAGAGGGCACCCGCCAACGTGGACCTGAGACAGAGTCCTACTGCTTAAAGCAGAAGCTCACCATCAGAAAGAGGATGGATAATGCCTGCATAGAGCTGAGTGGCTGCCAGACATTATCCCCATGGACCATGGACAGCCAGCAGATCAGCCAAGCTGGACGAAGAGAAATAAATGCAGCCTTTCCAGGAGACATTCCCAGAGCGAGGCCAGAGCTAACCCATCTCCACAGATATATTGGGTTTGCGTGGTGAAGTTTCAATAGTGGGGATGAAGAGGGCTAAACAGGAGGTTTTCTGTGGGAAGCTGACAGAAGCTTCCCCCATGCCCAGTGGAACCAATGCTGGCTGGCTCCAAGACGGGCCCACCACTTGGCAAGACCAGCCAATATCAGCGGAAGTGTCTCTGGCATAGCATAGATAAGAAGGGGAAAAAAGATGCAGTGCAGCAATAATTGGGGCCAGAGAAGAGAAGAATCAGAATATGTGAGGGGAACAGCCCTGCAGACACCAAGATCAGGGAGGAAGGATGGGCAGGAGGTGCTGCAGGCACCAGAGCAGAGATTCTACTGCAGCCCACGGAGACCATGGTGAGGCAGCTGTGCCCCTGCAGCCCATGGAGAACAATGGGGATGCAGAGATCCACCTGTAGCTCATGGATGACCCCATAGTGGAGCAGGGGAATGCCAGGAGGAGACTGTAGCCCCCTGGGAAGCCTGGACTGGAGAAGACTTCTGGTAGTACCTGTGGCGTTGTGGAGGACCTTGTGGAAAAGGTCATGCTGGAGCACGGTTGCTGGCAGGGCTTGTGACCCCATGGAGAATCCATGCTGTTCCTGAAGGGATCCACACCAGAGAAATTCATGGAGGTAATTGTCTCACGGAAATGACCCCATGTTGGAACAGGAGAAGAGTGTGAGGAGTCCTCCCTTAGGAAGCAGGAGGAGTGAAAGCAATGTGAGATGAATTAACCAGAACCCCCACTCCCTTTTCCCCTGCACCACTCATATGTTCCAAGATTACAGCTGTAGCATCTCTGAACCCAGTTTACACACAGGCTTCAAACTCCCTAAGGGGTTTTGGGAGAGGTTGCAGGGGCAGGGATTGTAAAAGGACTTTACAGATCATTCAGGGCAATTAGAACCTCCACTGCCTCCAAAACTCTAACAGATTGGGTTTTACCTTATATATTTCCAAGTAAGTGTGGGTAGGGAGGTGGAAGTCGTGTGCAGCACAGTCAGGGTGGGTTGAAATGACTGCTGTGAGAACTTTGGGGACAAAAATGTATTTCTGTACAGTCAGGTGTCTGGTGACACCCTCTCTAGTCTGAACACAGAGTAGGTAGGATGTTGCAGTTTGGACAGAAAAACATTTTCCAGAATGAGCTTCTACTGGCAACACAATTTGGAAAACACATATGATAGGTGAATGAGAGCAGCTAATTGTGCAGAGGTATAAGGTAAACTAGTTATCTCATTGTCTTTTTCCTGGAAAAACAAAACCCATTAAGAGAAAATAAAAATTAAAAGAAAATAACTATGCCTCCACATTGCTTAAAAGCTCCCCTTTTGATATGAAATACAGCATACAAATTCATAAAGGTTTATTTGGGAAATGTCTATTCCTCAAGGTATTTCTGTAGTGTTACTTTCTATTTGTCTAGATGGCCAAGTGTGGTCCCCTGCAAAAGTCAGACACCATATTTGTCATTCTTATTTGGGGGCTACACTGTGTGGAAATCCCAGCCTCCAAATGCAGTATCCAAGACTTCTTGAGGAAAAGGTTTATCTCTGTTCTCAGTCCTTCACCTCAGGAGGGACACCCTGACACCAGCAGCGACACTTCAAATGTGGCCATCTGTTATAATTGAATGTTAGAATTAATCTCTATGGGAAAAAGTCAAGTAACCCACAGTACCCTCCAAGTCATATGCAGTATGATATATATCTCCAAAAATTCAGAAACTAAATGATATATATCTCTAAAAAATCAGAAACTAAATGATATACAAAGAGAATGTAAGGTTTTTAAACAAGTGTAAAAGGCCTCACCTTTAATATACTACTATGAAAGCAACATACTTTTGAATGTTGTGTGTCTCTAGAATAAAAATAATTTGAGCATTTTACAAGGTTTGAAAGCCAGTTAGCTTTGACTTCCAATTATTCTTTTAGGTGTGACTTAGCTTCCTCATCCCACTGAAGTATATAGAAAAGACAGAATATGAAAGGATCTAATATTACAGTTTCTGGGTTCTATATCAAATACAATATCAGCTTAAACTATAGTATTATTCAGTACAAAATAAAAAGCTCTTGCTTACTATACTGCATTATATAGTCAACACAGTCAGAAATTCCAAGCTGCAGAATCTAGTAAGACTCCCACAAACTGCAGTAAAACATCATGGTTAAATCACCATCATTTCTAAAAACACCTAGGTTAAATCAGTCATTTCAATTCCATTCTTAGCTACATTCTACCAAGGCTTTCCCTTCACAGCAAATGTGCAGAAATCCCAATACAGTGAACATTGAGACTATTGTACTTGGAAAAACTCAACTAAACATTGAATAACCATCTGAGCAGATGTTCTTGTTTATCCCAAAGTATTTTACTGGTTTAAAGCTGCACAGGACTNCATCTGACCTCCTTATTACAAGAGATGCATGGGTAATACTGCAAGTTTATTGGAGAATGGAAGCATGGAATTATGGCTTTCTCTAGCTGATGAGCAATCCCTTGCAGAAGCTGCCAGCTGGCAAGAGCTATAGGAATCAGAACCTGAAATGTCCTAAACAACACCGCAGATCTTCCATCAGAACTGGACAACCACAACCCTTCTTGTGGGACTTCTTTTAGTCCTAATTAAATGTTTTTGGAACACAAGCCCAAAACTTTTTAGTACTTCTCTGAATCCTTTTTTTATTTTCCCTATCTGCAACAATTTGTTTGTGCATTTGTTCTACATTTGGCCAATCATGCAATATTTGGCTGAGAATGGCGTGGCAGCTGTGGCTAAAAAACAAACTCCACTACTAACTTGTATTATAGAAATTATATGGACATTACAGAGGAAAGAGTGATGCATTATCACCTAACCCACTTTAATATAAGCCAATATGCAGCAAAAAGTTCCCTCCTAATGTCAAGAGGAATGTACTCCCACCCTGTTGAACAGCTATATATATGAACTTGTTACAGATGGTAGGCAAACATCTGTCATGATGCCTTACCTACCCATTGTCCCAGCTCAACCACTCTTTTCCTTTCTGTTCACGTAGTAGCATTTTTCAGCATGAGAAGATAAAGCGCACAGAAGAAAAGGGCTGCAGAAGCAAATTTTATCTGCTCCTTCATCAGAGGAAAAGGAAATTTTAGGAGCAGGTTTATAGGAGGGAGGTTTCCATAGTTAAATCTTCCATAATTAAAAGTTTCCATAGTAAAAGCTGGATATTTATATGCTGACATTTGGAGGGTTCTGTCAGTTACAGAACACAGGAAGCCTTTTTTGATCTCAAGCAACAACCTGGCTTATGTAAAAATCAGATCTACATTTTCTCATTATTGGGTAGGCTGAAAGATCAAGTCCTGTGTGTTTACTAGGTAGAGTTGCTTTTCAATATATTCTTGAAATGAAACCAATTTATAGCACCACAAAATGAACACGAATAGACTGCATGTGCAAGTTGTGCACTGTGTGGTATGCAAACCCCATTTCTCATGAACTGCAAGAGAGAAGCCAATTCCAGAGCTCCCAGCTGGTTCCCCACTCCCTCAGGCGACCTTGTTAGCAGCCTCCCTGCCGACTCAGTCCCACACTGCACACTCCCCAGTCCCTCTCCCTCTGTTAAATACCAGGTATCCGAACAAAACACGGATTGCCCATCAGCAGGGAATGTGAAGCATTGCTTGTCTTCATTTTATGCTTTAAACACATCATTTGTTTCGTTGCTTTCCTTCCCCTTACCAGTCATTACCTGCTGTCATGTCATCCTGTCTCAATTCTTCCCTGATGCTTTATGTTTCATTGCTTTTCTTTCACCTTCTCTCCATGCTCTGTTAAGCACCTTGGCTGCAGCCAGCTAGAGGAGATGCTCTCCCTCGTTTTGTAGCTTAACAATCATCGTGTCAAGCCCTGTCCAGTTTCACTGGGTGTATTGGTATTAATAACCATTTGTTCTCTTTTTTATTCTATCACTGATTTAATGGAGAAAAAAAAATGTTTTTAAGGGAAGAAAAAATCTACACCAAATTACATAATTTTGGGGTATATCAAATCCACTTTACTCCATTAATTGCAAAATATATTTTCATGTAATTTCACACCTGTGTGAACTTCTCAGTATAAATGTGTCTTAAAATCTGCATTGGTCTTAAGCTGAAATATCTAGAAAATCAGGGATAAACATGATAAATGTGGGAACAGTTTGGAGAGGATAGGAAATAGATTTTGCCCATAAACATGGAGAGGCAAAAAATGAGGAATCTTGTTTATCACTTTTTTTCCTTACACCATGCCTCCACCCTCACCTTCTCTTGGTATGACATTACACTCAAAGCAGGATATGCAGTAGGTTCAGTTTCTCTGCAATTGTAGCTGAACTCCTGTTCGATGATTAAACTCAGCTGCCACTCTCAGTGGTATTTACATTCCAAAACAGAAGACTCCTAATATATGTCATGTCCATAAAACAGAGATATTTAGAAGGATGCTACACCCTGTAATTCCTGATGCTTGTAAACTTGCCTGGGAAAGCTGTATTAACTCCAGCTGTGCCTTTCTGGTGAAGAATGAAGGGGATTTTTGGTATGGACTATTTATGTGTTGACAGGGAGTTTCCCAGTGACTTATATATCCAGTCTTGACCTTAATAATTTCTTGACCTCATTGTATAGCTTTAAGTGGTAAAAAATTAAAAGCCATATGGAGTTTTTTAGGTTTGCAGTAAAATGGTGTATATATTAAATACTTAGGTTATTTCAAGTCCTTTCTCCTGAAATTCAGGAGAGTTAGAGTAAGGATCAATCTTGACAAAAATCATACAGATCTGTGTGACTCAGGAATTATTGTGATTGACAGATCCTTAAGTTGACAGAAATTATCTTTTCTCACTGGAGTGTGAGTTCAATGAATGGCATATGCATTGTTTCCAGTTGGTGAATGAATATGTTTGTATCATTTTTCCATGGCACACTGAGAGGACGCAGCAGGGCATAGTCTGCTCTATGAGGAATTGTTAAGGAAAAATCATGCTTATTCAAGCAATCACAAACAATTCCTTCTGCAATCACAGTCAGGGAAGAACCTAGAAAGTATTCATGGGAAGATATATTTCATTCACCTTGGATTTTACCACTATGTGAAAGGGACAGTGAAATCAAGTACAGAAACAGAGCAGCCCAGCTGACTACAGGCAGAGGCCTTAAGGAATGTGCTGCTCGGGAGTGAACACAATGCTCAGTAGAACAAGATCACTGTGTGAAACATACACATATGTTTATGGTGTGTGAATTGGCACTAGAATTATGGGACAGAGATGTGCTCTTCAACCTAATTTCTCAAATCTCCATTATGAGCTTTGCTTTATATTTCAAAGTCATCTTGGAACACATGAACAGGATTTCCTTTGTGTGAGATGACCTGGAAAATCAGCTCCACCCATTTACAAGTACTATTGAAGCACATTTTCTTGGGATATTGGATTCTCAGCACTAACTGCTCAACTTTACAATTTTGCTTGCATTGCCATGTAGACATACTTTCCAGAGCCAAGGGGAAAGTTAGTGAGCACAAAAAATGACCAATATATACTATATTCAATGAAGCTTTTTCAGTACCAGGGAGGCTAGCCTACTTCTTAGAAGGCAGCTCCTATTTCCTGATACTCCAGTACAGGTCTACCTGAAAAAGGAAGAATGTAAAGCATCTATCACTTTCTTCCTTGGGTTTTTTTAAATTCAAAATTGCATAAACATGTTTCAGTAGAATAGTTCATTTTGAGTAATTTTTATCTTGAAGAATGTGTATTCTTCATTTGTCTTGATTAAATAGCATTTTTCTTGTACTGGACAACTGCAATTTTTATTAGCAGAGGAAGGACACTGGAAAGATTCAAAGATGGACACACAGACATCCAGACTAAGTTCTTAATGACAGGGACATTCACAAAAAAGTCCTTCTTAAAAACAGTGAGGATTAAAATCTGGTTGCACTGTTGGTGTGGGTTTTTTTTTTCTTTCTGTATTTGTTTAAGGAAAATGGTTGCAAATGTTATCCAAGTGACTCAGACTCACTTATTCAAATAAACATTTGCAAATAATTCCTGCTCTCACTTGTCCTATGCATTTTATTAGAGAAAGCCTTCAGATTATTCTGACTACTTGCCTGCACACAGAAGAAATAAGCATTTCTGAGGTATATTTTTTCATGGTTTTGTACATTCTGTGCAGTAGAATGAGTGTATAAGTTTACATACTTATATTTGCAATGAAACATCTTATTCATAACTCCTCAAGGGAGAGTATGGCTTTGTATTTCTTATTTTTCTAATGAAATCTCCTGTACTGTTTGGACAAAAATAATTAGACTCAGAGAAATGTTCTAATAGTTGTTATGGTGGTAAACATGCCCTGTAGACTCTCCAAAGCACAGAGAAGACACTACCAATAAAATGGTCTTCATGAAGAGGGACAGTAACTAACTCCGTAGGTATCCTGCTGGCAAAAAATTAAAGCTCTAACTTTGAATTATAAGTTCTGTTGAAGTCACAGAAATCAAAAGCTTACAATTATCTGCCCTGCTGAGTTTCATTTCGTTGCATCCCCTCATGTATATATGTCTATTAACCAAAATCTGTTCAGAAATAAGTAATAGTGGGAACATTATAGTAGCAACCATGTTCATCTAACTGCTTTCCTCTACTTTTCCTGGTTTTACTCATTGTTACTGTGTAAATTATAGAATTTACAGAGCTCTATAAATTATAGAGACAGACCCTGACGATGATGCTTAAATGGAGTAGCTTTACACTGCAGTTTCATAACCAGTTTAATATGACACAAGCCAGCTCAATCATCAAAGAGTCATACCACCACCCCCTTGTTCCTGGTTGATTATTTCTCCACCCATAGCTGCAGGCACATGAAGTCATATGGCCTTGCAATGAACCACTTCAGGGAAGTCATCTGAGATAATTAACCCGGGGAGAAAAAAGCCAACAGTAAAAACCAAAAAATTATATTTAAACCTCTCTCTTCCAGCTGGGTGCTTTTTCAAAGAACCTTCTTCAGCTGCCTAGTGGTGTTGGGGCTTTTTATTTTTATAGCACAAGGGACAGTGTTTGGGTCAGGAAAACACTGCCAAGAATTTCAGGTAGTAGTGCCACCTTATGCAGACCTAAACTAACATGAAATGATGTCATCATCATTCAGTCAATTCTGTGCACTCCAAAGGGCTGTTAACTAAAATGAATACAATGCTACTTAAAGCAAAATTAAAATAACCTGCCTAAAGTAAACCAATGAAATAAGAAGTAAAAAAAGTATATCAAATAGACGGCATATCATGCAGAAATGGTAAAATGCATCACTAACGTGTATATCTATGGCTTAAAAAAAGAAATAAGAAATCTGTGAATTTTTCATATATAAAAAAAGCATATTAATTGTGTGTTTTCACAACCCAGCTTCTGTTTCCAGCATAAGTAAGAAAACAGAAAAGTATCTTGCATCATCGGAATTCAGGTTAGCATTTGTTGTTGTTATTTTTTCATTAAATAAATGTGAATTTCACTGTGGGTTAAAGTTCATAAAATGAGATACTGACAAATGCAGGCACCTACATGCAGAGTCCTGAGTATTTTTGCTTGGAGGCACTGTAATTCTGTATATGCCCAGTTTGTTTTTTCACACTGGCCAAACTTTGCAGTTTGCACATTCCACTCATATTCTCTGAGCAGTGTGAGCAGCTGATTTGTACCAAAGCCAGGTCAAGACCCACAAGCTAAACATTCTCTAACACGCTTGGCACTGATAGCATTGATATTCCTATAAAGTGCAGCTACTGTTCTCTTTTATGAGGGCGGAGATGACGTTAGCTCTTGTATTCCAGACTGTTGAATAACTCATCCTCACTGGAGAGGGAAATACCCTTAACTAGCAGAATCATATACCACTTCATTCTAGGTTATTTTGTGCAACATATCTAACATATCTTTCACGTCTCAGTTTGAGCCTCTGCTGCTAAACTGAGAGAAATGTACGAGTCATGAAATTTCTGGGCTATAGAGGAGGATTGAGAATGTCTGAGTAGCCGAATGTTTAGGGTATTAGCCTAGGAAGAGAGAATCCCTGTTTTCCTGTCTGCACTCCGAAATTATCTTCTGCTCTTGCTTTTCTTAGACACTTTAGAAGTTACTGGGTAAAATATAGATGTGGTGCTTAGAACCAAATGCTCCTTCCACCTTAACACCTGCACTGTAAAATCATACTGTATCTCAGTCTGAGTCACCTACAGCCCTCCATAATTTGTTCTTCTGATCCATACTCCTTGCTAGATAGTTCTAGAGTCCTTTGGCATGGTGAGTTGGATAGGATAATTTTGAGACAGACAATTTCCTTTGTTCACTGTGTGGGAATTTATTATATTTATTGGTGTGTTTCATTACATCTGGGTATCTGTTTACTAAAAAATCAGTCCTGAGACAATCTGTCTATCTGGAAAGGGTCTGCCCTTTTTCTTGCTGGTTTGTGTAAATTATTTATACCATACATTGGGGGCTTAAAATGCAGGACTATAGTAATTAATAATAATGTTTACAAAATAATTAATATGAATAATCACTATTGATATAGCCATAATAATAGAAGTATCAAATAAGTCACAATTTAAAAGCCAAGTTATTATAGAACAAAGTTATGAGGGAAGTGGAAACAAGGGTTATTTAAGAACTTCTGCCTTTCAAACAGAAAACTTCTTCAACAGAAAATATTTGTTGATTATTTCAAGTATAAAAT
>VZTR01020288.1:27158-62813 GCA_013400775.1 Chaetops frenatus | reverse complement strand
TTTTGCTTGAAACACATCTGCTTCTCAATATTTATTATGAGTAAGTTTGTGATATTTATTCTTCCCAGGCACATGTTAAGGTCGAAAATTTATTGGAGGTAGAGATGCTAACATCTCAGTGCCAAAGCTCTATGTTATCCCAATCTTCCAGGGATTTTGTCAGTAATTAGTATTCTTCTGTGTCAATAAATCATTTATATTTTCATTCTCAAACATAGTTTCAGCCCAGAGAGAATCTGTAATAAATACTTATTATGCACATGATATATTACTAATGAAGAAAATGACAAATTGTTAATGGAAAAAAAATGTATTGTGAAAGCCTTGCTGAAATACAGGTAATAAATATTACACTTAGAATACAATTTTCAGGTGATCAAACATTACTATTAGATTTCATATGCCCTTCATACACACAGTGCTTATCCTGTGTAAAATTCTACAGCTTTCTTCCTGCTCCACTGAATCCAGCAGGATTTTGGACACTGATATCTGTAGGAGCCACATCCAGCTGTGAATTAGTCAAGGAAGAAAGACATCTAACCTGATTTTATGCATCAGCAGGATGTCCCATTGTCCCACACGATGTCAGGTCTGAAATAAAAGAAAATTGTCCAAGAAATATTTAGCAAAATCAGTCCTGGAAGAAAATGGGAGGAATCAAGATTCTGTGCGGAGGTCAGCATGCTTGTCAGGAAGCTGCAGTGGAGCCGAGCTGAGAGCCAAGTGTGAGTGTTGCCAGCAGGGCAGGGAGCTCACCAGGATGGGATCTGCTCCCATGGCTCCTGAGCAGGAAGGGCAGAGCAGGGACACGGCCGCAGGATGGCTTGGCAGGGACACGGGGATGGGGATGAGCTGAAGCCAGGCTGGGGTGGGGGTCAGGGTCAGGAATGAAGAGGTAGGAGGCTCAGGGATACCTGGCACCCGGCTCAGGCAAGACCAAGGGCAAGAGCTGCAGCTTCACAGCAGGTCAGGGTGAAGACAGGGAGGACCTCGCCAATCTCAGCCACTTGTCCACAGCTCTGCTACCTGACTGCATGGTTGCATGGCTGCACAGTTGCATGGCTGCATGGTTGCACGGCTGCATGGTTGCACGGCTGCATGGTTGCACGGCTGCATGGCTGAACCAGGCTGGCCCCCAGCTCACGACAAGCCCTACAAGTGGGTGGGTGGATGAGGGAAGATTTGCACACAGGAAGGCTTTGAAATGTTATGCTGTTCCTTCTTGGGGTTTTAATCACACAGTCATCAGCTCTACGATGGCATTTATTTCCAGAGTGAAAGAGCAGATACCAAAGCAATTACAAGAGGTCAAACAAGTAGAATCATATCTCATAAATAAATACAAATTCAAATTTCTTATAGTCTCAAAAATGAGAAACACTCCCAGTGAATACCTGTCAAAGAAAGAGTTTGACACTCAGTTCAATAATCTTAGATATAAATAATACAAAATGGAGAAAGATTCACATTTAATGCAAAATCCTTAATCCAGCAAATTTAAAATCAAAGATTTTAACATTGACAGATGGTAGACAAGGTCAAAACTTGCAGTACAAGCTCTGCATTCCCAGAAAGCCCAAGCAGATTTCCTTAATAGTAAATCAAGTATATTCAATGCAAATCTTTACTCTTTTGAGAGTATGTATATTCTACCAGACATTGGAAAGTATATGTCAAAATTTCCTAGTTAAAAGAGGATATTTTAGCATTATCATATACTGATTTTAGACACTAAGAATGTTTACAACATGATGACAACTATTTCCTTCCAAATAACTTACTTGAATGCTTTGATGAGGTTTAATTTTAAGGTCCTTCACATTCAAGCTCTAATTACTTCAATATTTTAGTGTTATTCATCACAATGTGGGTTTTTTAAGACCAAAACACACATTTTGGTCCTGCCTCCCAAGTCACTTAAACTTCTGAATCAACAGACAGGACTTTTTCTATTTGGAGAAAAAATAAAAATACTTACATTAGTAAGTACATTACATTACCTCTTTTTTTTACTTAATATTACCTTAGTCAGAATTTTTGTCATAAAAAATATTACTTGTGTATTACGCTATATTGTTTTTAAATAAAGCCAAGTTATTATTTTCTTCCAATCCAATATCACAAACCTCCTAGTAGTTTTCATTCTTTTAATATCTGAGACATGTGGTTTAGAATTAAAATGCTCATATTTCTCCCTCTCTATTATCTTTTGGATATGGAGCATTTACAGCTTATTAACTAGGGATTCATTAAGCCATATGGTGAATAGTAGTTTCACATCAGGTATGACTCAGTCAAATAATTAAATAGTTGCTCTGTTTTAAATGCACTTTTCATTTCCAATGAGACAGGTGAAGATAATGCTTACTTAAACATGATTCTACTTTAGTGCACTTAAAATAACTTCATATCCTGATTTGTAGTAGCAACTCAAATCCAAATAGATGTGTGCCCAATGTCATTATCTTTTAATCAAGCACAACATTGTGCCAAATAATGAAGCAGGGCTCAAATCTCTCACTAAGGAAGAACTCTTTTTCTTTTTCAAAATAATAATAATAGAGGTTTATCAGCTGCAATTTACACTTTAATAGTTTCTGACAAAACTCTTGTGCTCACATAAAAGCTTAGCAAAAGCATCTTAAAATTTACAATCCAAATTGAATTGGCCTCTTCAAGTTTTCTTATTGATGCAGAAAATTCTAGCTGTGTTAAATATCGGTTGTCAAATTTTGTCTACTCCTACCTGAGTCCTAAAATGATAAACAATTTGCACTACATCCAACATATACTGATGAAAATTCCCATGTTCTTAGCTCTGAAGTGCTTTAAAATGAAATGATAACAAAAAAATACACCCTCCTTTCCATTATCTGCTTTTATATTACAACAAAAAGATTTTATGTTTTTATTCTTATTTTCAGATGTTTGCTGATTCACACAAAGAGAACCCCAGATAATTTTGCAATTTAAAATATTCTTTACAATTTTAAGAGGAGTTTAACTGTTTGGGAAATTCACCTCTGTAGAGATGTCAAAGAATTTTTTACATTACAACTCAAAGTATAATCTTTTCACTTTTGAAGATTTATATGTGAGAGACTTTAGATCCAGTATACGAATACATATTTGCCTATACTTGTAAAAGGAAGATCAGTGTCTTAGCCCTATTGTAGCTTATTTTTAAACTCAAGACCAAATTAAGTAAAACTAAACTTTTTAAATGAAAACATAGCAAATAAACCATGAGATTTCATATTAGCAGAAAAGTATCACCCACATATTCAGAAGTTGTTTTACCTTACTCTTATTAGTACTATTACCATTCATTTAGTACTACCCTTAGTATTAGTAGTTGCTTTACTGAAATTAAAACAAAAAAAAAAAAAAAAAAAAAAAAAAAAAAAAAAAAAAATAAAAACAAAAAACAAACAAAAACAAAAAAAAAAAAAAAAAAAAAAAAAAAAAAAAAAAAAAAAAAAAAAAAAAAAAAAAAAAAAAAAAAAAAAAAAAAAAAAAAAAAAAAAAAAAAAGGAAAAATAAGTTAAAACTACATAGCTACATAACCAAAATAACACAGATGTAAATTATTTAATACTTCCACCACTTGACCTTAAATAGAGATTCCCAAATAATTTCAAATTCGCTTGTTCTCCAGATATGGATCCTCTCTATTCAGAAACCTGTGTGTGCTAATCCTTCAGCCATGGCAGCAGCAGGCCTGATGGTGCTGTAGGCATCTGTACATGGCTGAGGTTCCAGAGTGCTGCTGTGAGGAAATTTTATACACAATTAACATTTTTCTACTTCATTTTACTTCTTATGCAGATGGAAATATATACATTTGATAGGTATATTGGTAAATATAAAATTATTTCATCTTCAAAGGCAATACCTGGCACAACTTTTTTTGCAAATATTTTCCTCTGTCAGCTTTCTAGAGCTCTATTGGCCAAGATACAGAAGATAAGGATGACATTTACAAGCAACTCAAGTAATTTACATCTTTATAAATTAAACTTTCTTGTAGATAGCCACTTGCTAAAAAGCAGCACACAGGCCAAGCTCTGAAAGAAAACAACTGTGATGAATGTATTTAGAAGTTGAACCTGAAACCTCTCCTGAGCAAATAATGCCTTTTCTACATAATCTCTGTAAAGACTAATGTTTAGGAGCTTTCTCCCTCATTAATTCATTCATTTCACTCTAAAATAAATCAAGAATATGATGCTGTCTGGATGGCAAGTGTGTTAGTGGTCCAGACAGGGAGCCAGGAAATGTTAGCAGGTAGTTTGCCTTCAGCTTTCTAGAAACACCCAAGAAGTAGGTGGAAAAACCTTATGCTATGGGGATTATGGACATCATTCAGAGGAATAGCTATATCCATCCCTCTGGGAATCAGCAGAACAAAGCTAAACCTTTATTTTAGAGTACAACCAGCATCAAGTGCCTGGGAAACTTATATCAAGACGTAGTTTCCTATTTGATTCTTTGCTTACTGGAACAGAATATGTCCTTTGCCTCCAGAAATGCCCTTCCCAGACAGACAGAAAAAAAATTACTGTCTCTTCTCTAATAGGGAACAGAAAGACAGCACCCTTCTGCTACAGATGGGGGAAAAGATTAGATCATGGCAAAAACAGAAGGAAAGCAAATCCTTTGGGACATTGATAATACAACTATCTGTGTCCTAGATTTTGGGCCTAGCTTAGAACTGTACTCACATTTGGCATTAAAGATAAACATTAAAGTGTAGCTTGAATACAAATGATGAGGGCTATTTATAAACTTTTTATATGTGTGTGTCTGTTATACGCATTTAGAGCACATCAAGGATTATTTAAAGATCATTTAAAGGAATTTGGCCTGGAAATACCTAACTTCTGGACCTTGACTTGGCTTAGGAAGAATGAGAAGTATGCCAGGCTCAATGCAGATCTCACTGGCTCAGAAGTTGATAAAATACAGGAACATAAATCTATGCACCTCAAGACTTTACAAAGAAGCAGCAAGGCTCCTGCAGAGTTTGGATACCAGCAGAAATAAGCAGTATCCATCAAAAATACTTCAGAATTCTAGTTTTGGGCATTTAGTGTCTAAATTTTGCCTTCTATATCTTATTTCTGCCTGATCCATGGTCTTGAAATAAACGTCATACCTAGTTTTATAAGAGCATATGAAGCTTCAGTGCAAAGTTTTTATAAACCAGATCGCAATGAATCCTGTTTATTATTCCTCCTGCATTGATACTGTCCTTGGCAAATGGCCTCAGTCAGTGATGCAGAGAAATGCACTTTAGTATTCAGCTAATGTACAGCTGGGACCCCTATTGACTCATGCTATTATAAAATCTGACTGAGATCACCTAAAGGAAAGAAACAAGATCATTACAAAAACCTCACTATTCTCCCAGTCTTGTAATGCTTGTGCTCTGAAGACAGAATTCCCTATTAGGTACTCGGAAATGTCTAATGAAGGCTGTTGTAGCAATTTTGGTGATATTTGCAACTGAGGAGTCTCTAGCTATTCTAATTGTTCCACCTGTTTGGAAAAGAGACGAATGCCAAAAGAAGGTCAGAATGAAATTAACAGATAAGCAAAAATTAGAGATGAAGATGCCGCATTTAGCTCAGTCAGAATTACAGAGTATTTCGAGGTCAGGGTTAATAGCAAGTGTCTCAGCTCTACCCAGAAACTGCTGTAGATGATGAATTAGGTTTACTGGTATATTTTAATGGATTGGAACAGCAAGGATTCCTGGTAATATTTATCTCAAAGATCAGCATATTCTTATTTCTAATTAATCTAAAGCCAACTTGACATATTGTCATAGTTTTAATTAAATTTGAGGTTTGATATTCAGAAAGAGGAATCAGAGAAACCAGAATCACAGAAGAGATTTTCCAAAAGGAAATCGTGTATAGTGGTGACATTTATTTACACCATGAAGTTTTTCCCTACTTTAAACATAACTCCCTCTTTCCTAGATACTGAATTTTGTTGGTTTTTTCCCAACTGAATCATATGCATCAGTGAATGCTCTATATCCAAACCATGTAGCAATGATAGAAAGCCTGCACTAAACAGGTCTTATGGAGAGAACACCCATGCAATTCCAATGTATGATGGCTAGTGAGCATACAAAAAGGTACAGGTTGCTCAAATAAATAAAGCCATCTACTGAACACCATCAGCAGCAACTTTTCTCAGGAGAGAAGAAGAAAAAGTTATGATTAGTTGAAAAGTTAGAGAGGTGTGGCCAATTAGAATATTAAAAAACATAATTTAAAATCCAAATTAATGTGGTAGAAGACTTAATTGTTTCTATAAATAAGCAACAGAACAGTAATGAGGGCTCAGTTATTTATGTACACTGTATTTGATCCTTGGATTGGGAATAGTTTCTGTTTTCAGCCCTGCATTCCTATCCTGTACTAAATTTTTATTCCAACGTTACTCAGAGTCAGAAAGTTACTCAACAAATGAGCATAAAAGCACATTACATAACACACCTTGCAGTTCGAAGATAAAGAAGAAGGAAGAACAAATAAAGGGGTGGAAGAAATTCCTCCCATCTAAGGCATGGAAGGAAAGAAAGAGCTGGGATACCTGCAAAGTATTTGAATAGGATTTCCTTCTACAAATAAAGACTTTTCCTTATAAAAACACTTCTGCAAATGCAGCATGAAGAAATCAACTTCTGAAAAGTCAGATATAATGGAAGCATACAACAGATGACATAAAATTGCTGCATAACAAATAAATAAATCCTTGTTATACTTTGCATTTTTAATATTTTCACATTTTTCTGGTTAGCATATTTAATGGCTTAATTTTTATACAATTTATAGTATATATTCCAAAATATTCTGTTTCATTTTAACACTAAGTAAAATTACCACAGTATTTCCCTAATTTCATCTTGTCTGATGCAATATATAAAATTTAATTTACCTCTATAACTAATGCCTGGTAGGAAATTTGTTCATTGAGTTATGCCTTTCAACATTTCTCTTGCAAGTAATGGAATATATAAAAATAAATCACATTTCACTCAAGTATTTTACGGTATGCCATCAGCAAATGTCCAAAGAAACACAAACCTAAGTCATTAAAAATAAAACCATTAACTTGCAGATAAATCATAAAAACTTCTCATTTAAAAAATGATTTGTAAAGGTCTAATGAAGTGTTAGAGATAAGAACTGAAAATTACCACATATTAGAGTCTTCCTCATCTCTAAAATAAATACAACCTTATTTCAGTTGGACACAAAAATAAATTCCACTAGTCTCATTTATAATTTTAAATCATAGAAAGGGCAACTATAACAATACATGAGCAAATGCCTTCTTTCACCTTCATCGTCTAGGGAAAAATGTGAATATATTTCCCTCACTTAAATGAAATCCATGTCTTAACTGAGATTAAAATTAGAAATTTATTCCTGAACACATAAATATGAAAGTACTGTAATTAATTTCAGATGATTATAACTGTCATGTTTGAGTTGGCTTTTCATTCTCTGAAATAGACTTCTTTATGTATCACACCACATTACTGAATACTGCTAATCTTCAATATATTTAACATATTAGGCAAAAAAATTTAATTTCTTGTGGGTTTTACTTCAAGAAAGTATATTTGAGACAGTAATTTTGTTCTGACTCTGCCAGTTTTGGAAGAAAAAAACCACACAAAAACCAACCCACCACAAAACAAACCAGAAATTTTGTGGAAATTTAAACCATGTCTCCTGACATAGCAACTACCTTATGAAACATTGGCTAGATCCTTCCACTCATAAGCACTTGAGAAAGAGATAATTTAAATTCTGGGTTTTGTGGGCTTTTTGTTGTTATTGGTTTGGGGGCTGTTTTTCTTTAGTTGTCCACATGCTGCCCACCCCCCTGCCCCCCCCCAATGAGTAAAAGACTGTACAAAGGACTTTGCAAGGAGCCTCTGAGCTACCTTTTCTTAATGCCATGCTATGTGAGACAACAACAGCCTCAATATCATTTCCTCAGTATTAGAATAATTTTGAACTTAAAGGATTTCTGTCTTCCCCTATGGCTCTAGTTGGAATTCACCTACTCCATTTTTCAAAAGCAATTCATATTCAACCTATATAGCAGGAAGAGGGCAAGTAAAGGTTGCACACAATCTCAACAAATCTCTGGAGTTTGTGAAATATGTAATCAGGCTCTCAGAAATTATGAACATCAGAGAAGTCATATGACTACTGGGTAAAGAAATCTAAAATGTTGTTCAACAATTATGAAGCTACCATGTACTATTAACACTTCATCAAAAAAAATCACTTTTTTTTCTTAAGTTAATACTGTCAGTATCTTTTCTATCTTTTCCTCTGCCACCCAGAGGTTTGTTCATTTTGGCATTTCTGTGGATTGAAAGTTGTACAGAGCAAAGGAAAAACTCATGCAACAAGTGGAAAGATTTATTAAGAGCAAAGAGCATGGCTTCACTTTCCCTCTAGTATCAAACTAAGTATTTCAGCTAAAGTAGGAAATCTATAGATTTCCCCTAACTTCAGGTCTTATTCTGAAGCCTTGTTTTCAGACCTTGAGGAAAAGAACAGGAAATTTAAAAGAAATGGAGTGGAGTGAAGATTTCCCAAACCAGTTCACTTGCAGAAATTTAGCCCTCACTTTTTAAGAAGTATTACTGAAAATAAAGAAACCAAAACAATAGAATGACAAGTGGGTTTTAAATTTCTATTTTTATTATCAGTCAGGCAAAGAAATTCTCAGCACATATCTAACACAGACTATTGGAACTGCATAAAAAAAACGAGTCATTGAGTTATGATCACTCTACTACAATATCCAGGAAAACCTTTCTTCTACCATACTCAGAATTACTGAAGAGTTGATAGTGTTGGCATGTTCATGGCTACCATCTGATACCTCAATTTTTCAAAATCCTAAGAAGGTTACTCAATCTCATCACATAGGGGCGAGAACTACAGTGATACTACTGAAATACTATTGCTACATGGCTGAAGATTCTGCAGCACCAACAAACTTACCTTACCACAAACCCCACTAACACCTGCTACTAAAATTAATCAACTGCTAGAGGAAAACAACGGAGGGATGGGAAGTGTTGTCAGTAAATCCAAAATTCTTGTGAGCAAATCCAAAGTTCAGGAACAGTTTCATTATGACAAGGTATGATTTGAACTCCTAAAACATTTGGAGAAGGTTAGCACTGGAACAGCACCATCGTTTGAAAAAGACTCAGTACATTCCAGTCACCTTCTTAACTTTTCTGCTGGGAGAGCTGGGTGTTGGAAAGAAAGGATAATATACTTCCTTTTCTAAGTTCAGGCCTAGTGACAGACTTTTCCTAGCTATACTGGACCAAAAAGGCACAGCTGTGGAACCAGAGCATTTCCTAAGAACCTAAATGCATACAAGGTAGATGAGAAAATTTTTGAAATATGCCGTGTGAAAAACAGTCAGTGGTGAAAGCCAAAAAATTGTATTAATTATTCATCAAGTTTTGCAGACTTTCTAACCTGACCTTTGGATTCCTGATACTAGGTCTGTAGCACATCAAGAGTAGTAAAACTGAAATTATTATTAAAAAAAGAAGAAAGGATTTTTAAAAAGAAGCAGTTAAATTCTTCAGCTGATTTGTAACGATTTAGTTGCTCTGCGACCTCCAGAGTTTCCAGTGTTACACAATTAGGGAACAGAGTGCACGCAGAACTGACCTGAGCCACAACAACACTGGGGTTCAGGGGCCCAGCATCTGCTAGGTGAGACATAAAGCACATCTGCTGTCACCTCTGCAGCATCCCAAGGACAGCATATTTTATGCAGGCAGAGAGATTTGCTGTGAGTGCTGCAGCCCAGGGAGATCTGAGAAATGTGCATTGCAGGAAATCAAGAGAAGAGAGAGTGAAAGCACATCATTTATAAAACAGCTTGACTGAGCAAGTAAGTCTGATTACCTGCACCATGCCACTATTGTCACGACGGCTCCGTGGGGAGCACATTCATTTGTCATTTCCACCATACTGTATCTCAAGACATACAAGTATTACATCGAATGCATCCCTCAGCAGTTGGCTCACAGCCTGCTTTCTGGCACATCTCAAATCCATAGATAAATGCTCAGGAGCAGCACGCTGCTCTTCATCACCTCTGTTTCTAACCTCTTGTAAAGCATCTGCACACAGGCTTTAATTCACTGGCTTTGGGTTTTCCCAGGTTACTCTCCATTACAGATATTTGCGTTTGAAATAGGTGAGAGTGCTCCTCGTGGGACTCCAGGGCCTGCGGGACCCTGCCAGAGCCAGGGTGCTGCCGGAGGGGCACGACCCGGAGCGGGTCAGGGTGGCATAGGCAGAGGGAGAGGGAGAGGTGGAGCGGGGCAGGGTGTTGTAGCCAGAGCGGGACAAGGTGTAGGAGGAGCGGTTCAAGGAGCTGTACGGAGGGCGTGTCAGTGTGCCGTAGGTGGCACGGGTCGAGGAGTAGCCCAGGCGGCCCTCGGGGCTCCACAGTGATCGGGAAGTGGGAGCCCACGTGGAGCCGAAGCGAGTGGTGGTTTCATAGGAAGGGCCCCACTGAGAACCACACAAGGAGCGAGACCCAGAGGTGCCCACAAGCTGGGAGATGGAGCGGGAGGTGGGGGCACAGAGGGAGCGGGCTGTGGCAGCTGTCAGGGGGCGCGGGGATGGGGAGCACGGGAGGCAGGCGGCAGCTGATGAGTCCACGGGCTGAGCGGCAGGCGAGCTGGCAGGGCGGGCCCCCACGGCCACCAGCGAGGCGGAGGTGGGCGAGCACAGCGAGTGGGCTGCGGGGGGCCCTATTGGGCGGGGGGCTGGAGAGCACAGCGAGTGGGCTGCCGGGGGTCCCACGGGACGGGGGGCTGGGGAGCACAGTGAGTGGGATGCCGAGGCACTGCCCACCTGCAGCACTGTTGGGGTGCTGCTGCGGTCAGCAGCGCGGGGCGCTGGGGAAGCCGCTGGGGAGCACATGCCGTGGGCTACCGCAGCACTGAGGGGTTGGGAGGACAGGGTGCCCACTGGGCCACACGGAGGCTGGGTGGTGGGAGAGGGTGTGGAGCCGCAAACGACGTGTGAAATGGAGGCACCAGGCACTGAAAGGGGAGTTGGAGGCTGCATGGGAGTACCGATGGTGTGGACTACCGGAGAGCACATGGAGTAGGATGGCGGAGCAGACATAGGGACTGCCTGGGTCGCCCCACTGGGGCTGGGGCCAGCCATGAAGTGGGTCAGCAATGCACTCACCGCATTATTCGCGGGGACAGAGACAGAATAGGACATCGGCCCCCCTCCACCTCCAGCTGGGTGTGTGGGAGCAGGACCTGTCTCAAACACCACATGAGGCATAGGGGTGCAAACAGGGTTGGATGCTGGGGCTGGCATGGAGCCGTACATGGGTGGAGGCATTGGAGCACACGTGGTAGGAGGTACAGTCTCACATATGACACGGAAGCCAGAATCGCATCCCATCTCACAACCAGGATTGATGCTTGGATTGAAGCCTTGGTTGCCGATGGTGTTGCACAAGGGATGGCCGGCAGGGAGGTACACGAAATCGTACACAGGCTGTCCCCCTGCACTGCAGTTTGGGTTGCACACCGGGATACAGATGTATTCACACATGGAGTTGAACGCAGGGTCTGCCACAGGGACAGGCCCAGAGCCGTTCATGGGGACGGAGCCATTCTCACACACTGGGAGTGACCCGTTCTGGCTGACGGGCAGGACACCGTTCTGGCCTGCGGAGCAACACACTTCGGCCTTGGCACATCCCTTGCAGTAGGCAAACTTGTGGCACCCAAGGTTGGCCAGGAGCCGGTGGCTGCCAAGCCTGTAAGGCGTGAACTCCACGACAGTCCGTGCCTGTTGGTTGGATGCCAGCGTTCCCAAACTGGAGCAAGACAAGGGAAAGAATTAGGGCTCTGATCCTTTGGGCTCAGAAACCTAAGCTCGCACAAAATTAAGTTCGATTTGTCGTGACATATTTTAGAAACAAACTGTTAGAACAACTTTGTTATTCTTGTCTTCTCCCAAAAACAAAACAAAACAAAACAAAAAAAAAAAAAAAAAAACCACCAAAACCAAACCAAACAAACCCACATATTCTCAGTTGTAAAAAGCATAGTGAAAACTTTTGTCCCAAGAGAAGTTTTCGAAGACTCCCATAGTCAATTCTGTAACTAGAATTGGAAAATCATTTGTGATGCTGACTTGAATTCTTAAAAAATGTAGCACTCTTCTGCCTCAAAGGTGTATTTATTGCTTACCATTTCCAGCAGTTCGACAGGGCAGCTTTGTGGAATCCAGTTCATTACTATTCAGTGAGAACAATTCTTAACTTCTTGCCCTCAAAACTAGTCATACTTTTGTCAGTTCTCCTTGTCATGAAGAGAAGCAATGCATATTAATGAACAGCTACTTTTCCTAGAATGTTACAGTATCCTGGCAGTTTCCAGTTTCCTGTGATTAACGTGTTATGAGTTTAGAATACATATGGCTATTTCTCACTGTTGTTCTCTAATTGTTCCTATATGTGGTTAGTGCCAGTTCATGAATATTTAGAGGAATTTTATTATAAACTCAATAGGAGTACTATTGGAACTGGGTACGCAGCTAGTACTTCTTGTAAAGACAAGAGTGCAGACAGATATTTGATTCATCCACTTAAATTAAATCTTGAGAAAAATGAAGCAGCAGCATATCTTGCCAGCTTTAAATGAATATCCGTTTCAAGAGGAGTGAGGCTTTTAATGGAATCTCAAACTAATAAGAGGCAAAAAGTCCTGTTCATGTGCTAAATGCCAAAAATATCAGAACTATTGTCTCTCTCAAAACCTATTCTAATCTTGCACACCTTAGTCAACCCCCAATATTATCCCCATTTAAAGAACTGATGAACTTACTCAATGGTCATTGGCTCTTTGAATAAACCACAGCCTTCTAATGTCATTACACAGTTCTTCATATCTTCCTGGAGAGGATTACAGAAGGAGATCTCTGCAGTACATGGCACTTTCAGCCTGGGTTGGCTCAGTAGCTAGTTAAAAAAGAAAAAAACACATCTTGTGTTTTTTAACCCTTATAAAATTAACAGTGAGGTAAATAAATGGAAGGGAAAAAAATTAAAAGGATTATTAATACATAATTCTTTCTGACTTGCTTCTATGATCTCTATACATTACTAAGTCAACTGTTTTACTTTAAAAATCACACCAATCTCGCTAAATTTAAGAAAAGGTAATAAGATAAAAGAAAAATGGAAAGTATTTCAGGTTAATTGACATTGTATTTAGGAAGTGGCCCATAAGAGTCCCTATGTCTGTTCCTTAGATCAAAATTCCATAATTAAAGTTCCTTACCTTTACAATAACAGGTGGTCTGTTGACCACAATATCCCTGCTCACCATCAGAACTTCTCCACACTCTGGGTCTGAGACAGCAACTACTTTCATAATGTTGTGATCACAGAGATAGGGTCCATATTGGTTATATGATATACACAGCGGAATCTTTTTCACTGTAAAACAAATAGATTTAATTTTTTTTCTGAATTTTTGATTAACATTCCCACTTTCCTTCCTCCTAAAGTTTAACTCACACTTACAATGGCTTAATTAAATATTAAGTTATCATGACATCTTTAAAAATAGACAGAATTTTTCCTGGCTTAGGGTGATACATCGCTATCTTCAGCAATCTTTCACAGTTTTCAATTCATCTACCAGTGAATTTGCAAGGAGATTCGTTGTTTTATTTTTATTGATTAATGATGATGATGTTGATGATGCAAAATTTGGAAAACTTTCATCTTAGTGCAACTCTTAAAGCAGTAGTTCAAATATAGGCAAATTAAAGCCTGGTAAAATAGAACTTTAATGTCAGTGTGCAATTTTGTTTTATAATTATGTAGTTTAACTAAAGCAATCCTTTTTCTTCCAGAAAAATGTATTAACTATGGAAACAGGTGTTTGTTTATTTTCTGCTACATATTCACACTTCCCAGCATATGGCATGTCTAGGTGCTCTAGGAAAGTGTTTAACACTGGCTAATATCTTCTGGCCAACGAAAACATTGCTTTTCTGACAGACAATTGCAGCTTTATCTTTGTATTGAGTATAGAATTCAGAGTTGAAGTTTTAATGCAAACATTTTTTTAAAATATTGTAAGAGTCTCTAAACCTTGAGAAATTAAGGAAAGACTACAATTTGCCTGTCACCATACATGTAGTATTGACATTGTGTTGATTTTTGAGTGGTCACCCAAAAGGGAATTCAGCTGTCAAGATTTAACACCGTATACATTTCACTTCCCACAATTATTAGGAAGTCTCCACAAATCCTAAAACCAGCTATCTCCTGAAAAGAATAGGGTATTAGACGATTTTACCCTCTTACCTTCCCTTGGACCCAATGTGACATTCACACTGTCTTTCCAAAACTGGTCCATTGGGCAACCACTGTAGGTTATAATTTGCGCGCACAAATTAAACTTCAGGGTTTTGTTCTCATTACGCAAATTTTCAAGCAGCCAGTTCAGTTGGACATCTTCGCCGTACATTGGGCAGTTAGCCATCTTTAACCTCATGTTAATTCCAGAGTCGCTCAGGAATGGGTTTTTCAGAGACGATAACTCTCTGTCGATATGACAGTTGGAAGCATTGCAGTAGCCTGGGTGAATTCTTCTGTAAGCCCGGTAATAGGCTTCTTTGTTTTTCGCAGAACCTGTTGAAAATGATACATGATAATGAACCTGCTGGAGGCACAAGGACCCTATTATTATTCTAACCAAATAATAAAGATAATTAAATTTATTGCTTCTCCATCCTGGAACGTAGAATAGCAGGTTGCTGTAGAGCAAATGCACCAGACAATATGAGATACAGCAGTGTGAATGCACAGAAGAAAATAAACTTCTCAGAGGAAAAAAAAAAAAAATTAGAAACTTTATTTTAAGTAGTTAAATGTAAAAATGGTCATGTAAGTCTCAAAATGTATAATTAGTACAAAACTCAGAATACATCTCTTTAAAAGGATAAAGGTGAATATGAGGTGCTACCAATCCTCTCAAAAGATGAAATACACTGTTAAAAGTCAGAAACTATAGTTTTCCAACCAAAAATAAACCAAAAAACCCCAGTTTGCAAATGTACAATCAGCTGTGATCTACTGTTAATTTCCTTTCTGCAATTTTGCTGGTTGAACTCCTGCCTTCTACTGGAATATGAAAATCAGTAATCCACAGCCCAGCAGAATATGCTAATAATACATGAATTTAATAAGTAGGCATATTTTCTGACAGACCTGGTACAAGAAACGACAAGTAAGGTGTTAATCCCAGGTTTAGAAGAATTTGTGGGGATTTTTAGATTATCTCAAGTCTGTTAATATTTTAAACTACTGTACAGATGAGACCAAAACATATACATACAAACTGTTACTCAAAGGGCTGGAACACATGTCTTGTGAGGAGCAGCTAAGGGCTTTGTCTAGTTTGGAGAAAAGGAGGCTAAGCAGTGATCTCATTGTTCTTTGCAACTTCCTGAGAAGAGGTGCTGAGCTCTTTTTCATTTTCTTCCAATGAAAGGAAGCATGGGAATGGTTCAAAGCTGTGCCAGGGAAGGTTTAGACTAGACATTAGGAACTATTTCTTTATTGCAAGGCTCGTCAAGCACTCGAACCGGCTTCCTAGAGAAGTGGCTGATGTGCCATTGGTGGTCAGTGCCTTAAAAAGAGGTATTTAATAGTATATTTCAACTTTCAGTCAGTCCTGACATGTAAGGCAGTTGGATGAGATGATCATTTTAGGTCATTCCAGCTGAAATATCCTATCCTATCCTATCCTATCCTATCCTATCCTATCCTATCCTATCCTATCCTATCCTATCCTATCCTATCCTAATTAGTATAAGCTTTCTTTGAATCATCTAAATATATTTAGAAGTTTAAAAATCAGGATCTTTGAAGAAAAAAGCATCTCCAGATTGTTCTGCACATTTTAACACAGGAGAGATTACTTTGATACTTTTATATGATTAGCCTGTAAAATTTCCTCTAACCCATTTAATATGTTTTCATCATACCTAGTTCATACTTGTAAGCTCCAGTGATATCTTCAAATTGCTCATTGCCAACACTCTTGGTGATTAGACGTTGTCCACATGGCCACGTGTCACAGAAAAATTTTGTTCTTTTGGCATTGTTTTGGGAAAGCCAGCCAACATAGTTTGAATTCACTCGAGAAAACATATGATGACCATCATAGTCCAAGTCCAGTTCCCCTTCCCTAATGCTTCGAACCCATGTAGGACCACTGCAAGCTGAACCTAGACCAGAGAACAAACATTTTATAACACATTGTAACCTGAGTAGGAGGGAAACTCAGAAATGTAATCTGAGGAAAACTATTCCAACTATAGTAAAGTTACCTCTGCCTGTTTCCAGAGGTGTTGGATCCAGACACTGCCAGTCACCACAACACTGATTTATGTCTCTGCGAGCCATCCAAGATTCATTCCAGCAGTGGTATCGCCTGTAGGATGAAGGAATATACAATTAAAGATGTTTCTTGGATTACCAAGTTTAATGCCTGAGACAGAGGTAAACCATGTCAGAGGTAATTTTTTAATCAACTAAAGATTTTGTATGTCTTAACACGGTCAATGATGTTTGTGACAGGAGTGGTTTTGTTTGTTTTATATCACTCAGACTGGAAATTTGTTCCAGAATCCCACGGACCTGACTGCAAAACATGTTTCTTTTAGTTGATAATATGCCAACAGTGTTCCTTTGTTTAAAAGGAATTGAAAGGTTTACAAGAGTGAGGCAATACATTACAAGGAACATCAGGAGGACAACATAAGTATCAACCAAGTGATTATGAATGAAGATAAAAGTCCAAATTGGTGATAAATTTTCCCTATCATTTCATTATCTACTCTTTTACAGCTACTAAGTTTGATGGCCTTATTTTTTTCAGCTAAGAAGGATAAGCAGGCAGCATGGATTCTCACAAGAGGTTTTTCTTTTTTTTTTTTTGAAAATTTACATTGAGCAGACTGCCTCTTTAGTAATTTCATGGTTTAAAATGCATTATTAAGAAACTGAAGAGTATTACCCCACAGAAGAGAGATATACCAAAGAGAGACACAGAACTGCTAAGTTTATACTGGTTTTCTTATCATTTAACTTTTTTAAAGGGCAAAAGAACTTTATATTTGTCTTATTTACCACAGCTTGTCTTTGCCACACAGGTTTTTACCAGTAGAGTCAAAAACCTCATTGATACCAAGGGGATTCTCAATGGAGCAAGGAAAACAGAAGCTTGTGACAACACGGCTTGGAATTCCCAAACACCTCATCACTGTAAGAAAGATATATGAATGAATCATTACAAATCACAGTTAGGCAAATCCTTCACTTATTTTATAAATAATTATCTTATGTTCTAAGTTGCTGTTATAGAAACACAATTGATAGCAAGCAATATTTGGGATATAGTATCTTCAAAATTCTTTTTAGTTCTTGAAAAGCAGTTTAAATAAAATCCTAGCAGAAATGAATGGTTTGTTACTCTTCCATCTTAAATGAAAACAAAAATACAACCATAAAACAAGATGTTTTAAGTTCAGAAATCACTAACCTGATTCTTCATTAACAAAGCACTTTAAAAAAAAAAAATAGTGTGGTACATATAGATTTATCTACAGGACTTCAATTTAACTTTCCTCAATTTAGAAGCTGGTTCAGTAAATAAATGGTATAAAGTTGGAACTCAGATCTTCTGTCTGTAGAGTTTAGTGCACTATTATCTAATCTTTTGCACTAAAAGGAGAATATAACCTAATGCTTTTGTGTTTTGGAGGAGACAATACTAGAGATTTTCCTGTTCATAACTCAGTGTTTTTTCTCATCCTTGAAACATCACCCAAAGCATAGATTTGGCTCCACAACGGGGTTGTATTAGACGACCTTTAAATGTCTCTTCCAACCCCAACTATTCTATGATTCAATGATGCTGCACTTGCTCTGTGTTTTAATAAAAGTTTCAATATTGATAACTCCATAATGTAAAGGCCACAGAGAAGATGGAACTACTTTTCTTGCTCTTCAGCCTGTATATGAAAGCAAAAGATTGATAGGCTCCACTATATCAGGAGCATGAAAAAATAGTCAATTTATTTTCCAGTGAAATGCTTATGAGTAAAATTCTTCAAGTAGTTTTTAGGGACTGAAGTTTTTTATCCTTATTTTCTCTCTTCTTTTTTCTTTAAATTAGGTAAGGGCAAACTGAAGTCATACCTGTGCACATTACTGAAGCAAGAGCTCCACAGTACCCATATCTGACCGGCCTGCATCTGCCACTGTACCACTGCTGTAGAATAGGGACACTTCCATTCCAGGAAAATGGCTTTGTTCCTTTCAGGTAATCATTATTTTCTGGAATCTTCATGATACTGTTAGTGGTATGGCTGCTTGTCTAGAAAGAGAAAAGAAAAACAACCTTTTCAAATAGCTGACCATGTCTTCACGTTCTAAGCATGTCTCAAAATCATCAGAGATTAGCATTACAGGCTTAATTTTCCTGTGAATCTGAGCACAGGAAGGATTTTCCCTATACCCCTACTGTGTTAGATTGCGGTGCAGTTTCTCCCTCTACAATATAATGACCCCACCAGATCTTACCATGTGATTCACCACCATGCTGACATGCACAGGGTCATTGCGCCAACAGTGGTCACGATCAGAGCCATGATGGTAACTCGCACCCATATCTAAGATCTTCAAGCAGATATCCAGGATCCCATCTTCAAACTGAGGAAAAAGAGGATAACATAGCCATCATGGTATGCTGACATTGATAAAGTATCTTTCTTACTAATAATCCAGTCTTTTTCACTTATATGAGCTGCCCTCTCTCATCTCCTGCCCTTTTTTCTTTTTTTCCTTTTTTTTTTTTTTTTTCTGTTTTTTTTTTCTTTTATTAAATCTAGCTCCTAGTGGTCTGCATGGTGTTGCCTGTCTGCCTGAAGGAAAACCAAAGGCAAAAACATGTCATTTTTACTTCTTTTTAACCAATGGAATAATTTTCCTTCAGAAGCACAATATTTGTTTCACTTGTTCCCAGAACTTGCATTTTCCCTCATTTTCCTAGAGAAGATTTTGTTCCGGTTTTTTTGGCTACAGTGAAATTCTCAGACATTTTGTTTTGTGTATGGATAGTCTGGATTGATCCTAAAAACCTTTGCACTACAAATAGAGCGTACATTTCTGAAAAAATACAGACAATACTTCATTTATCAGTATATGGATTACAGCTATTTCCAAACAAGTCTTCAAAACATACCTGTCCAAAGTGCCATGGTCGAGAGGTAATGTGCTTGTGAACTCCTTCATACAGTATTCCATGTTCATTCAGAACATATTCTTCTCTATGGGCCTGACTGTCCAAATATACAGGGTCATCTGGAAAAGATGAAGAGCTTTCATTCAGACAAAATGTACCTTTCTAGCACTTCTGTATTTTCTACATCACTGGATCCCTCTTTCCCTTCCTACCAGTTTTTGATTTATACTTTTCAGCATGTTGAAGGTTGTGGGCTCTTTAAGCGCTCACAGACAATTCATTCCTACTTACAGCTAGATAATATCTTTATTAAGTCTTTTCCTGCTGCAGAACACATGAATGGAAGAGCTTGCAATTTATCTTCAAACTAAGCTGTTCTACGAGTCAAACACTCAGCACATCGAGTTGCGTATCTGATTTAGATCAAATCAGCACAGACAGTGTGAATATTTGTCATGTAATGTAATTTGGCATGGTCCTACAGACTCCAGAATTGCTTACTACCAGAGCCAGAACTACAGAATTTAATTTGTATTTGTACTATATTATTTTATGGTGATAACATGGTATTCACAGAATTACAGAATGGTTGAGGTCGGAAGGGACTTCTGTAAGTGATCTGGTCCAACCCCCATCTAATTTGCCAGGCCACATCCAGATGGCTTTTGAACATCGCCAAGGATGGAGACTCCACAACCTCTCTGGCCAACCTGTGCCAGTGCTCAGGGGCTCTTACTGTAAAAATGTGTTTCCTGATGAACAGAGGAAACTTCCCAATTCTTTCTATCCTGTCAAGACACTGAAAAGTTGTGGGAAAAGATTATACCTCACTGCTACTACCACTAAGAAAACAAATCAAAACAATGGCTTGAGACAGTCTTGAACTTGGAGGAAAAAAAAACCAAAAATAACAAAATTAAATCCCTCCTTGATTCTCGTTGTTTCTGTGACTAAATCCTTTACTTACCAGCTAAATAATAAATATCTTAAACATTTTTACTTATTGCTAGCTATTTTTCTTAAAACAATCTGATAGTCACTAGAGTTCTTACCTGCACACCAAGGGTTAAAAAGGACATAAAAGTCTCCGAGACACCGCTGATATGTGTGACCACAAGATGTGATTTGCATATTGAGAATATAACGGCCAATGCAGACATTGGAGGGAGGAAACACGCTGATACTGATGCATTTTGGCTGATGAACTTTGTAGGAAGCACTCCAGCAGGTTTGATCCAGACATCTGCCCATTGGGAAGGTGCATTTCGTCTCATTTGATTCACAGGGTCTGAGGCCTTTTCAGGAAAATAAAAGCCACTTCCATCAGACTAAACAAAGCATATGTAAAAGGCTAGTAATTTGTTTAGGCATCATTTGCAAGGCGAAGCTCCCAAGGGTGGATTTATTTTTCACTTGTCACTTCTCTAGCAGAGTGAGAAAACTTTACATATTAGAAGAACTGCCTGATTTAGAGGAAGGTTCTTCACACAGAACATGATTGGGCAGGTTATGGGAATATGAAAACTATGAAAGAAGTCTTCTGAAGACTATAGGAAATATTACAAACCAGCAAAGGACTAGGAAAACTGCAGAGTGTTTGGGAGTGACTACCTGTCTCCACAGTGAAAGCAGCCTGGTCCACGGAGTCATCCCATTCCCGATTTTGGAAACGAGCATAAAAGCTGAAGGCTTGCCCTCGCCTTATGATCTGTCTGTCAGTTCCGAAGAAATGGGTATTATGTATTTGACAGTTGGAAGGACAGTTCAAGTCGACTTCTCCCAGCTCAATGACTGCAGGACAGAGAAAGGAGCACAAAGAAAAAGCCCCATATAATTAAGTTCCCATCTTTGACTGTGGTTAAGATTAGGTGAGAGAGGAGACAATGATGAAAGACAGAGATAACTCTTTCAATATTCATTCAAGACTTTGTTCAAAATTCAGCAAGACTGAAATTGAGACACATCCATAAAAGTTCCTTTACAAGTTCACCACTTTCGTAGCTTGCAGATGGAAATGCTCTTTGATTTTTAAAGCTGTGCTACAAGTTTCACTTCTTTTATATAGTGCCTGCTTGTATTATAAATACCTGATGCTGAAGGACAATATTAGTATCTCTACTTGAAAACTTGACTTTACATTGTAATATCCTCTCCACACATTACAACATTCTGTCTACAGACAGTTACAGTTTTTGCACGTGTTATCATATGAGACGTTTGGGTTTGTTTTATAAAAGAGATTAAAAAATTAAATAGAAAAAATAAAAAACTTCATAACATATGTATGTATTTGAAAGCTTAAGTGGCACTCTAAATGATTTATAAAAAAAAATTGTATAAATATCTACCCAAAACTTTAAATAATTTTAAATTTGCATGCAAATGTCTCAGTCTGCACTCCCAGAGTCATAAAAAATTTCACAGCTATCTTTGAGGAACTTAATGGAAAAGGAAATATTCAGAAATTGTGACATTTGAAAATGCTGACAATCTATCCCAGGTGCTGTGATTAGCTCGATAAAAATCTTGGCTGATTCCCCCTTAGGCATCCTGCCTGCATATCAGTCATTTCATAGGAATAATTATGACACTGGTGCCAGAAGGATGGGTGGCAACATTCATCTTTACTTATTTGCATACAACTTTTTATTTTCGAAAGTTCTTCACTCTAACTGAAGATGACGGGAGCCACAGATTCTCAGCAGTTTTGGAAATTGGGTTTACTGATGTACAAAGTCTTGTATATTATTATAATTTTAAAGGGTTAAGTTTGGTCCTGCTAAGCCTATAGAAAAATCTAACAATGCAGCTTCTCTAACTACATGGGTACTGTGTTGAATACAGAATTAATATTTAAGGGAAAATCATTTTTCCCATCCAGAACCAAGGGTGTATTCACACAAGGGGAGACTCACAGCTAAGCCCTTGGGATCAGGACACTTTTAACACAAACCAGTGGAGTTTCTCAGGATCACATCCTGAATTAAATAATAATTTAAATTAATGGGGGAAGGGAGATGGGGGGAGGGAGGAATAGGTAGGGAAAGGGGAAAAATAAAAGCAGCTTTTTCTGATTTGTTTTCCTTGAATAAAAATAACCTTATTTCTCATCTAACTATTTAAATTTGGTAATGAATTGGTCATTCAGGTCTTCAACAGGGATCAGCAAAAAATGCAGATCTGGGTGCTACCCATGATAAAAATATGCACACCAGCAGCAACGACCGAAAAATACAGGAGTGCATTACATCATTATTCTTACAAATACAACATACCTGCTGATAAGAAAGAACAACAGAATTGAACTGAAAATCTCACCTCTTAATGACAGTTGTTAACCATAACACAAAGTATTCTGGTCAAACCAAAAGTGCTTATGGCACACATGGCAAATTCCTGCGGTCAAGAACACTGAAAGAACCTGATCCTTCCCTGGTCTCTGGAGGTGTTTATAAACCAAGACAACTACTCTTCATCCACTCAGTAATCCAGCTGAACTGGAACGTCGGGGAGCTGAGATATTATGTTTCCCAGGGAAGTTCTCTAAAGTCAGCCCACAGTCTGCTTATCAGATTTAAGCATGGCAACTGGATCACAAAGGAACTAATGATTGCTTTCTTAAGCAAAGGCAGTTCACAAAAAATAGGAAAGGCAATTCAGTTTCACATTTCTTACTGGTTTTCTCTAGTAGAGACCTGATCATCAACACCAGTCACAGGTTTTTCTCTATCAATTCATATTTTGCCTTCATTCAAGGCAGAATACTTCAGGTATTCATTGAGAAATATTTGCTTCTAGCATGAGAATACTGAAACCTAGCACGCTCTAACTTATGCTGGAAATAAAATTTATTATTTTCCATGCTATTTCCTATTTTCAGAATTGGCTGTTGCTTCACTAAATCTTTTCCATAGCTCTCTTTTTCCTTCATAGTAGTTTTTTCAAAAATTGTTTTTTCCTCTTTCTCATTAGTTCCATAAAGAACATCCAAACATACAAGTAATCCCTAGACTTGGTGCCATACACAAAAATACGTGCAACTTTTTAGGTCTGTACACATGATAATTTAATTACTTCTGTTTTCAGTCCTGATTTAAGGGATATTAAAGTTTTAAGACACTTACCTTCCATTTTTCTTCTACATGTACTGGTATCTGCAGCACAGAACTGGTAGAGATACTGGCTCCTCAGCAAGACGCACTGCAAGGTCCGGCTGATCTCCTCTGCGAACCAACCTAATTTTCTCCCAGTAACACTTATATTCAGAACTAAGAGGCTGTCACATGTGTTGCATCAACAAAATACCAGTTTGAAAAGAGGCCCCACCCATGTGTCTACTGATGCTCATAAATGATTCATTTTAACTTCCAGCATTATTAGGGAGAGTCCTGCGGCTGAAGGGAGGGAAGAGATCTTGGTACCTCACCTATAGCACAGTGCTCTCGGTGTCCCACAGCTTGCCCTGTCTCAAAAATACTTTAAAGCCAGGATGAATCTAAACCCATTTCAAGGTAAGCCATTATTTGTAGCCATCCAAAGTTGCCATAAATACCAGCACCTACTCTTCCCTTCATATAGCTATGGAAAACAATAAGGAACACAAGACTAAAGCGGAATTTACACTCTCAGAATATGACAAACACTGGACGTTTTTAGCGAAATATAAACAGCCCAGCTTTAAGAAAGTCTGCACAGCACTCCCTCCAAGGGGAGGTCAGGACAAAATGATCAGTTACAAACTTTTCCAACAAAATTGTAAAATATGCAGAGAGCATGCACTAAATTGAAGTTGACAATAAAATTTAACCTAAAAATTACATAAGTTGTTTACACTTTGTGTGTATTTATTTCATAGCACACAGTTTTGCAGCTTCTTAGCTTACTCCACCTCCCTTCCCCTGAAATTTTGAAAACCATTTCCAACAATATCTGTGAACAAAAACCATGTTAATACTTTAACACAAAATTTGTGCTATTTTATTTAGGTTCAAGGCATAGCTAATAAAATAAAAAAAACCAACCACAACAGTGTTCTCTTTGCACACAGTGATGAATACTTTAGACTGCAAATAGGTGACACGGATTGAAATTTCTTGTGGCAAAGCCAGAATGAACATGTGCTACAGTTTCCTTCTATCCTCTACACCAAGCTTTACTTCATAATCTGTCTTTTGAATCCCTCTGAGTTATTCTGCTTTGGATTGAATAAAAAACCCTAACCCTAAAACAAAACAAAACAAAAACCCAGACAAACAAAAAAAACTAAACCCCAAAATAATTAATTGATATAGGAATTGATATAGACACAAGGACTGAGTTTCAGTGATTTGCATAACTGCCTGGATTCTAGACAATGCTTTAAGAAATCCTGAAATGAAAAAGCTTAACTAACAGGGAAATTAACTTAGTAAGCATAACCTAGCAGCTCAGGTATTGTGAAATAACTTCAGAGAAATTAAAGCAAAGAAAAAATCAGCACATCAACAGTGGGTTTGGAAGAAAGTGGTTAAAAAATTTGTATGACTGATGCATATGAAAATGAATGCAATTTACAATGTGTCCATATTTTGAAAATAATAAATGTTTAGCTAGTCAGTAGACAGACGTGAAAAAAACTGAATCCTAAGTATTCCATTCATCTCCCATCTGTCTGAAAGATTTATTTTTCTTAGTATTTGCTATTTGACTATTGAAATTTAACTCACTGGAAAAAGACAAAATAAAAACATGACTCTTTCATAAGAAATAATTTACCAACCATACACACATAACCAACTTTCAGTCAGTCTGCAAAATGGGAATGGTAGTGGCCAAGCCAGCCACCAGACCTGCCTACAAGCCGATGCACATACCAGCATCCAGAGAACAGAACAGAAAAGTACCAAAGTTGGTTACAGTTTCCAAGAATATATATTAACATCCCCTCAAATACATCTAGTTCAGTCTTCTGACTAAAATATCTTGGTAAATGAAAGCCTGTGACAAATAAAAGAAAACAAATAAGCATCAGTAAGTGGCTGCACCTGTGGGTTCAAAGAGACTTAATGAAGCGTTTAAAATAATAAAGACCTGAATCAGGAGCAGAACACTTTCTGTATGGATATGAGTCACTGGCTTTAGTAAGTATGCTTGCTTAGATCCTTGGAGCTGCTTTGGTGCCTATCTGTCTCTGCAGGATCATTATATAGATGCCTGGCCCCTAAGCAAAGCCTCCCAGATAGCCAAGTTCCTGCCTATCAGTGTCTGCAGAGCCATCCAATTGCTGCTGCCAGCTCACAGCTACCAGACTGGTTGGTCCTCTCACTCAAGCCCAAGCCTCATGCACCTAAAGTAAGAATCTTTAACAAGGCAGAAAATCATAGCATTCTGGCTCTCTTGGTGCACTCAGTCTGTTCTTTCTCCTTTTGGCTGCTAAGCCCTGCACCATACTCCTTGGATTTGGGTCATCCATGCAACAGGGCCACCACTCAAAAAAAAAGAGCCATGGGAGACTGAGCACAAACAGGAAACACAGATATGGTTCTAGTAAAGCTTTTACCTCTCAGTTTATGGCCTCTCTAAAAAGCTGATGTGTCCCAACTGCTGACTTCCAAGGCAGGTTGCTGACATCTGTCCAAAATGTCTCCTCCTGGGTAGCAACAACTCCCTTCCCTGCCTGACCGTGAGGCTGCCAAGCTGAGGCTGATGATCCCTTGGTCCCAGCTGAGGGTGCTTTCCCCTCTGCCTCCATCTTTTTCCCTCACACTTTACTCATCATTCACACAAGCTGCGCTCCACATTACTACAGTATCTTGCAGATTCAAAATTCTCTGACAAGTACCAAGCTGTTGATATCCCTGATGCAGGCCTGAAAGTCCTGCAAGATAGCATAATTGTGAAGATTTAGGCAATTTCAGAATTTAAGCCATTTAGGTGGTTAAGTTTCTTTAATGACCTTGATGTTGGACTTAACAAGAGTAAGACTACACTTACATTTTACAGTAGGCTTGGTCTTCTTTTTAAATATTACTTATGTTGCAATAGACTGACACGTGGTGAGCATTTACAAAGTCAAGTGGTGGGCCTGCTAAGGGTCCAGAACCTCCATAGCTTTCAATTTCCCATTAAGCCACCAGGAAAGGGTGAGGACTGAACAACAGGGCATCGCAATCACGGAAAGAACACCTGTGAATGGCACTGACGCAGTTCCACTGCATCACTAATATATTTGGGAACAATAGAGAGGTTGCAGTAATCAAGCATCCAAGCAAGGAATCCTTTCAAGAAAAAGGTACACAAAATGACATCTTAACAGGGGAAAAGGGAAGTAATCAGAAATTATGTGAACTGAGGCTAAAGTGTTTTGGTGAAAGTGTCATCTACTGGAAAGCTGGAGTAACTGCAGTTGTTAAAATCATTTTTCAACTTATGCATGTGTCAACAAGCAGCCCCAAAGTTCATTTTTTGTACTTGGTCATATAGTTTTATTCCTTTGATCACTGGACCTGAAGTTGATCTTATAGCAATGACTGACAGCATAAAAAGATATCTGTCAACATAGTGTGAGTAAAAAAGATACCTGTCAAGTATATGTGAAATCATTAAATGGCATTACTCTCTGCTTCTGAGAGTTCAGGAATATTCATGTCTAACAAGGAAAGGGGATAGAGAAGAAAAAATCAGATGCCACAGGTTAACTCTAAAATAAGCACATTTGTTAGGAATCCACATCTGACATTTAGAAACTTCATACTACAAGGGCTACAGGCTGGCACACTAACATGAACTCTGTCACAGAACACACCCAGAGTTTCTTAAAATTTATAAATTAATTTGCAATGAAGTTGCCTTTCATTAAAGAGTCTGAAAGCACTGGTATGTACTCTGGTAAGTGTAAGCAAGCATTACAACACTGTATTTACAGATTAATTAGGACAAAAAAATGCTTCAAGTGAAATCTTAAACAAGAAGCCTGTGTGTTTTAAGAAGTACATGGCAGCTTTGTCTTTCTAGAAGCTGGAGGAAATTAGTAGCATTAAATGATTATAGGTGGTTTCTGACACAACAAAACCACCAGTCTTCATACAAAGAAGCCAAAAACTCCTTCAAGGAAGCTCCCATCCCATCCAAGATGGACCAGCACTTGGAGTTCTGATGGAGCTACTTGCTCTCTTGCCTCAGCCATTAACTGTGTAAGTCATGCTCCATGCAATAGGATGTTTTTTCAATATCTCAGGTGCAGATGAGGATCACACATACCTATAATGTTGCAGTATATGCAGAATGCAGAAAGGTCAATTACAGGACATGTACCTCTCGACAGCAGGCAATATCATTTGTGCTTAAGGCATATTGTCAATATGTTTCGAGTAGAATCCAGATAAAATGCTAACCCACGCATGTTAATAACAGTACCAACAGTGACTGGGTTAACTGAATAGAATAAAACCATCAACATTACATAAGTTTCAAATAGTAGGTTATAAAAAAGAAAGAAAAATTTGATTTGTTTACAAAAAAAAACAAAAAAAAAAAAAACAACCAACACCAAAACCAAAACCAAACCCAAAAAACCAAGGCCCCAACCCCTTTTCACAGACTGAAGCTAGAATTTATAGCTGAGTAATTTTCCAGGTAACCTACTCTAAGTACTGCAAGTTCACTTTCAGATGAGCTGGTTCCCAACTATATTTAAAAACGGAACTGGAATAAGCTAGCCCTACTGTAAATTCAAACCTCAGCTCACTGAGCAGTAACTTTCCCACAAAGGGAAACCTATAAATCACCTAGCCCATGATTATAACCCACCAGTCTAACTGCCTCAACAATCCAGTAGATACCATGGATCTGTTACCTGTACGGGCAATGCTAATTGGAAGAGTCTCAGTCTGAGCAGTGGGAGTTGAAAGAATAAAATGAGGTGAGACATTTACCAAGTTGGATCATAGGAGATTTGAGGCTCTCTGGAAGAATGCAAATTGCCTCTTATGCTGTTCTTTAATTTCAAGCTTCAACTTTTAATGAAGCTTGTCTGTTCTTTAAAAATATCTGTTTTCTCCTCTAATGCTTTTTTGGTAGGTGTTCGTTTAAAATTTTGCTGTATAGTAGTAGAGTTCAATATCTTGGGGCACAAGTCCAAAATATAGATCTCCATCCCAGCAAAAAAGAAAGTCTCTAGTACTATTACATACAATATAAAGAGTTCTTGATTTCAAGAATTATTTCAAGAATTATTTAATGTTAAAAATAGAGATAAGGAAATACTTTTATTCTGACAAACTGAGTTCAATACCTGACTGATATAACTTCTTCAGTATTTATAAAATTTCCCATGCCTTGCTTATTTTGAACTTCAAAATACGTAGTTATCATCCGCTTTTATTTTAAGCAGTTGGGAATAGAAGAAACATAAGTTAAAATTAACAATGACAGACTTTTAAAATTTTTGTCCCTTTAAGATCTCTACAATAGAAATCTTATGCATATGTGAAGTATTGTATGTAAAGAAGACGGTAATGTGCATGAAGAGTAAGGAAGACCCTTTGTATCAAATGCAAACCCCAGTTTGTTGTTGTTGTTGTAGTTTTGGGGTTTTTTTAACATATACAGGCACCATCTCTACAATGAGAAATAGCATATTAACTCACTTGTGGGCTCTGGTATCACTTTGAGGTTGTTTTCTCTGCTCATTCAGGAATAATTTGACAGCAGGTTTGGGCAGACAAACTAACACATTTGCTGGAATACCAATCAATGGCATTGCTCTAATGATACTTGCCTCAGCTTTCAGAGTCTTCCCAACAGCAGGGGATTAGCAATTGATTTTAGTGAAACACGGAGCTCTGTTTTCAGCAGAATAAATACAATACAAGACAGAATAAAAAAGTGTCAGAGGGGTAAGGAGCTGGAAGTGCTGGTTTAGATGGAGACAGGAAGTAGCACAAGCCAAAGCAATAGCCATTGTTCCTCCTTGATGGAAGAATTTTTATGTATTTTTTTGCCTGAGTTATAGGTTCCTCTCCACTTCTGACTGCTCATCCAACTGAAACTCTGCTCCTGCAACAGATTTTGACTTCTAGTTCATTACTTTGTCATAAGGGACCGACGTCACCTCAACCACTAATGGCAATGTATGAAAGGAGGTCAAAATATTAGTCAGGACTGGCATAAACACAGGTGATGTCTCTCACTATAAAGCAGAAAATACCTCCAGCTCCTGTAAAAGCATGGCATACAAATATAATCTTAGAATGATGCAGCAAATACTTCCAACTCTTTTACAAATCCAGCCGTACAGACAAAAGCATAAACACCAACACCTTTCTTTGAAGGCCCTTTTCTCCCTTTACTAGAAGTTCCTGAGTCAGTAAGCTTTCTTTTACTGCAATAAATGTTCTTGGCTTGCTTTGAGGTGCCTGCCTTTTGGCAAGAAGATCCTTGATGTCATATGTGGTGACATATGAGGTGTCATAAAGCACCTTAACATATAGTGGCTACAATCAAGTTTTTAACACGACCATCTCATAGTATTTTATCTTTTCTACAATAGTTTCTAATACACTATTTTATATTAAACAAATTTTACTAAGCAAAATACCCACTCATGTGTTCTATTAAACTGTATACATGCTACCATCTTCAAAATGGAAAGATAAAAGAAATCCTACAGGATTATTTTAAGAAAGATTTAAGATATAAGAAACTACCTTAGCTTAATTTAGATTCAATGCACAGCTGTTATTCAGTAAGCTGTAGTATGCACAGTGCAAGTGTTTTGGCAAAACACTGTGTAGCTATTCTTGATTCAGCATTAATTTATACTATCAAAAACTATTACAGAATTCACAGGAAGCTGTTTTGGTTGTTTGGTTAGAGTTTTTTCAGCAGGATGCAGTATATAATGTTATTATGCTCACTGGACTGAATTTTAAGTAAGTAAGAACTAGGTTTAGACAAGTGTAAGGTGTTAGTTACATCTTGCCATGCTTTGTTTTGTCCTAAAAATTGCTATGGACTACTTGTTTTCTCAACTTTTAATGGAATTCCTTCACACATTGAAAAACATAGCATAGGACTGAATATGCATTTTTTTATATCAAGATGACCAGTAATTCAGAAATGATTGTCTATGTACTGTTCCCCTCTGTACACTGGCAACTTCTCCTAAAGCATCTGAGCAAAATTTCATGATGATGAAAGCAGTGGAATGACAACTTAATTGCATCATAAATGTAAGCAAGGAGACACCTACACACCCAGATATCACATACTTCAAGCAGCACCTTCCAGTTTTTCTAGTCAGCTTTTCAATATGACTGCATTTTAAGGACGTACTAATATGCTTTGGGCAAGTTTGCTACCTACAAGCATGGATTCTCTGCATGCTGAAGTTACAGTAGCCATAACCTTGGTTTGCTGCATTTTAAACTAATCCAGCTGCCTTCAGTAATGTCTTGGTCTAATCCTGAGCTCAATTATTTTTCAAAGCCTTTCTTTAACATTGAGTTTCTCAGTTTCTGTGCAAAGAAACTGAATACTCACAAGTTCTATGGCAAATAATGTTGCTACACTACGAAATCAATAAGAATGTCTATTTTTTGCTGGTTTCAAACACCACACATTAGAGAGTGTCATTCTAACATCCCATACAATAATCTGAAATGAGTTCTTTTTCATAAGCACACATCCAGCTGAACAGTAATTACAGTGAAATGTGCTGTCATCTTTCCAAAGAATAGTAATTAGGGATATGAGCCTTGATGTCTTGTACGCTTATGGAAACATTTTTTCTTCCCAAGTAATGATCAGCCAAATAGTAAATCATTAAAAGGAAAATGACAAAGGGTGTGGGTAGTGACTGTCATCAGCCTTGTTCACCAGCTCCAAACTTTGTCATCTTCCTTTGGAAGAGAAAGCCCGATGATGCCAAAGTTCAAATTCTACGTGCTCCTTTGGAGAAGTAAACAAGTATAGCTAATTAATCTTGTTATTTTTTATTGGTAACAAATCTCTTCCTCTTTACTCATCTGGGAAAACATCTTTGTATTAGACAGACTATCCTTGTTATGGGGGCCAAAAGAAGTTAAAACCATCTCACAGAAAAATTAGCAGTTTATCTATAACTACTACAATAATTTAACACACCACCTAAGAGCATAGGCATCTACCTCTCTGAAACTAAGTTAGAATAACCATCAGCTTCCACTTTCTAGTCAGATGAATTTTTACTCCTCACATACTGGTTGCCAGGAGGGATGGAAAAGACCTCCTAGGCTGCCTCACTGCTCCATTATTCTGAGAACAAGAATCTTTCCTCTTACGTTCCCAGGTAACAAAGTACCTAATGGCCGTGAAATCTGGAGCTGGTTTTGGTTTAATGTCATGGTGGCAAATAAAGATTTAACACAGTAACCATTGCCAGCTCTTGGGGATTCTTTTTGTGTTGTTTTGTTGTTGTTGTTGTTTGGTGTTTTGTTTAGATTTGGTTTTTGTTGTTGGTTTTTGGAGATTTGTTTGTTTGTTTGTTTGTTTTCTTCCAATAACACTACCAATTGCAACTGGTAACTCATTTGCAGTTTTTTGAGATACACACCATTGTGTTATATGACCAATGCAGCAGTAACCATAACATTTTCTTGGGACTTGGGAGAACAAGACTCCAGATATACAGGAAAAGCTGCTTCAAACCTACCAGTGTAGGTGTGACTTTAGCCCTTACCTTCCAAGTTAGGTGTTACCTAATCCTAAAGCCCTTACGGCAAAGTTTTATCCTCTCCAAAATTTCAGTGAAAAATCATATTGTTTATTAGATAAGCACCCTTTTTTTCCTCTCTAATCTCAAGTATGGCAAACTTAGGTGAATTTCCCCCTCAATGGGTGAACACATTCCAATGTAAATAATTTTTCTTTATCTACTGCTGATTTTCAACTTGTTCAGAAAAAACAATTTTTAGGACATAAGACACATCAGCAGAGAGAGAAAACTTAAAAAGATACACTTCCCTCTTTTCCAAATACTCCGACCAATCTTTTATTTATTGTTTTTTTCCAAAAAAGTAAATGTCATCAAATCTATTCAAAACTATTGTCCTTCCAAGTATTTGTTTTTCTTCCTCCAAGCAGTAACACATTTCAGGTTTTGCATTTCTTAAGCCAATATGCTGCATACAAACCACAGGCATGTTAAGACACAAAGCAACACACTGCATTTCATCAACCTCACTGTGATGAAACTGGTTTGGACATATTCCTGGTGCATTTTATTGCCCACATTGAAGAAATTTCCGAAGTGCGATGGCTGCTATTCATACTCGTGATCTAATAAAAAATTAAAACTGATAACCCTCCACAACAATATAATTTAAACACAACCCCAGTAAAGTATGATAAAAGATAGGGCACTGTACAAGAGCAATAATGGTTTAGGATATTATGCAAGATTTACAAACAACGTAGTTACAATCTGCACTAAGCACTACAAGCAAGCTAATAACACAGCCCGTGGTTTAATCCCAACACAATAACCAGAGATATGTGTTTTTTCAGATGTTTGATGTTGGACACGCAAAACTGTAATTATAGGGATATTCCCATTTAGCTGTGCGTAAGTAATGGCAAACACATTATAAAAGCCTCGTGCACAGAAGGAACAGGCCTGGCAGCACCTCAAGAGCACATCTATCTAACATTTGTCATTTACCACGGTCAACAAATCACTCCTGAAGAACAGGTTACACATTCGTACTGAAATTCCACTGCTTTCATTATGACACCAAAGAGCACTCAGTCCAGGAAAACATCAGGGCTAATCTGGATCTCAGAGCTTGTTTGCCATTATGGCAGTATTTTTCCCTAATCTTTTTTTTTTTTTATAATGGACATACATGTGTTATAAATTGCATATTATACTAGGACATCAATGCAGTTTACCAGTCTTTTCTAACGCAGACTGTTGCCCAATTTCCTCCCTTTTGTGTTAAAAATTCCAGTTGATTTTCCACACTGGAAACAGATTTATTAGATCTTTTAAATAGATAAATCCAATACATCCTTCAGTGTCTGCCTATACCCCCGGCCAAAATATTCTTCTCATGATTTTCCCATATATATTCAATTAATATTTATGATTTGGTGGAAATCCTGACGAAGTTATGAACCATACTCTTTTGTTTATAAGTCATTTATACTTTATTTGCAAAGTAATTTATAATCTGCTGANTATTTAAAAAAATAATAATAAAAACTCTTCCATTAAACATAAAAAATGCATTATTACTTTTAAAATATGAGTGTTTACTGTACCCGAAGTTTGAATATAACTTATCATTTTTTATTAAGAGTCACTATAAAACATGGCTTAAAAGGTAATCTAAACACAACTAGAATAAAAGGCCTTTTTTAAAATATGTCATGATACAGTACAAACTATTTGTTATATCAGAAGTGCAAATACATAGGCAAGTAAGGTATATATGGCACATTTTGNATTTTCCCATATATATTCAATTAATATTTATGATTTGGTGGAAATCCTGACGAAGTTATGAACCATACTCTTTTGTTTATAAGTCATTTATACTTTATTTGCAAAGTAATTTATAATCTGCTGAAAATTAGATAATTTTTTCCTGCACTTCAGTGTTTATTGATACAAATTTATCTTGTTCATATATCAATCCTTGTTTATATTTAAATCTGTATCCTGCTACTGTACTGGCCTTTCAAAAGTATCTGTTCTGGCAATCCATCAGTGGGATATAAAATTTACGGAAGTGTGGCTATGTCTGGCAAGTTAACTTTCTGAAACACTCAGCTTACAGTCTTCCAAGTTCATTTAAAAATATATTGAGAAATTCTTGGAGCAAAAAAAGTAAGTAAAAATGACAGATTAATTAGTTAACTAACTATTAATTTAAAAAGAAATAGGCAAAGTATAATCATATCTCAGTGAGTGCACTGCTCAGTCCCTTGGGGATTTTTTCTTTTTTTTTTCCTATTAGTGAAACAGGCACAGAAAACAAGCATTATAACAGAAAATTTTGGGGGACGCACGCAGAGGATAGAAGTTTTTATTGTCTTTCCAGGAGCTCCTACACAAAAATCCTACAGAGTTTATGGTCAGATTGCCAATATAGCTAACACGTATGTCTTATAAGCATGATGTAGAGCTAAGACATGTTTACGAAGAGCATTCAGACACCTAAGTGGATGAGGTTCTTGGCTTCCTTTAAAGTGACATTCCATTCTTTTGGTGAAGAACTGTCTAAATATTGAGCTATTGAGTACTCAGAAAAAGAACTCACATTCTACTGTTTTAAAGTATATTTGAAAAAGAGAGGTTGGTAGACAGCTCTAAAGCTGTATTTTAGAAGAAACCTTAGTGTAAGAATCCCAGAAATTAAGTTCTGTGGCAATTCCATAGTGCACCACATGAGAAATATTTCTAGGACAGGACAGAGTATCTTCATACTAGAAATGCCTACATTCACGGACTACAGTTGAGTAGAATTTGTATGAGGAGAAAGAGACTAAAATTAATAAACATCTAAGTATAACCCACTTTATTTTGCTGCGTCTGTCCCAAAGATAGACTACTGAACAGTATCTCAGCATGGAGAAAAACAGCGTATTCATGGATGAGTCACAACAGTAAAACCAAATGCATGGAGCTACAGTAGTCATGCTTCAGACTATACAAAAATAGGGTTGAATTTGTTTTTTATTCTTTTCTTTGGTTTGGAAATAGCATCATCATTGACATTTTGTAAGCCCTCTTGGAACAGAACAGCAAAGTAATGTTCAAGCAAATGTTCCATTTTAGGTGCATCACCTATCTACAGAAAGGTATTATTTTGGATTACTCAAAAGGCAGCTCAAGTGGGTAATCAAAGCATTTCTGAAAACTTTTTTATAAAAATCATGCAAACGGCTTGCAGCAGATAATTTAGCTCTACAACTAATATTACAACTTTGACTCAATCCTAACTTAAACAGATGGAACTATTTTAGAGCTGAACCAAACATGCAATTCATTGTAGCAAAGTAGTGCCTCTTTTGAGTAGTAGGATTTTTTAACTGACAGTCAGCTTTCTCTTAAATATATATGTTAGAATTTTAAACTGTTGACCAATTATAGAAATTATTTAAACTGTTGACCAGTTACTTTCAAACATAAAGCACTAAAAGCCACTTCTGAGTTTTATTGGCTGACTTTAACTAAAGAGTCACAAATCACATTCTGAGTGGTGGGGATCATGAATGAATGCTAGTACGTATAGAAAATGTGAAAAAAC
>VZTR01020285.1:17785-32851 GCA_013400775.1 Chaetops frenatus | reverse complement strand
GAGCCTCGGCCGCCCCTCGATTGACCCCGCTCGGCCCCGAGCCCCCGGCCCCGGCAGCGCCATGCCCGCCGGACCCGTGCAGGCTGTGCCTCCGGCGCAGCCCGCGCCCCCCGCCGAGAGCAAACCGGTGAGGGATAGGGAGGGGAGCGGGGAATGGCGCGAACCGCGGGGCTTTGGGTGTGGGACCCTCACGGGCCAGGCTGGGGTGGGCTTGAGGGAGCTGCAGTTTCGTCCGGTGCGCGGCACTGACCCCTGTGCCCGCTCAGGTGAGACCCCACCTGCCCCAGCCCCGAGGTCCGGCACAGGAAGGACCTGGAGCTGCTGGAGAGAGCCCAGAGGAGGCCACGGAGCTGCTCCAGGGGCTGGAGCCCCTCTGCTCTGGAGCCAGGCTGGGAGAGCTGGGGGTGCTCACCTGGAGAAGAGAAGGCTCCAGGGAGAGCTCAGAGCCCCTTGCAGGGCCCAAAGGAGCTCCAGGAGAGCTGGAGAGGGACTGGGGACAAGGGATGGAGGGACAGGACACAGGGAATGGCTTCCCCCTGCCAGAGGGCAGGGCTGGATGGGATATTGGGCAGGAATTGTTCCCGGGGAGGGTGGGCAGGCCCTGGCACAGGGTGCCCAGAGAAGCTGTGGCTGCTCCTGGATCCCTGGCAGTGCCCAAGGGCAGGAGCCTGAGGTAGTGGAAGGGTCCCTGCCCCTGACACTGAGTGGGATGGGAGGAGCTTTGGTTGCCTCCCCGCCCAAAACCATTCCAGGATTCCTTCCCAGACAGCAGCGTCCTGCAGGGGCTGGGCGGGCACGGGGCCCTTCCCTGGCAGTGCCCCAGGGCTGTGATTCCCGCGGGTGTGGAGGGTTGCCTGGAGCTGTAGGAGCTGCCTTGGCTCCAGGAATGATGTGGGGAAGAATGAAAAGTCTGAGGGAGTGTGGCAGTCCTGTGTATCCCAGTATGTTGCCAAGGCAGTTCGACATCACTTAAATAGAACATCTTGAGTGTGGTGTTGCCTCATCCTTCAGCTCCTGAAGATGATTTTCTGAGGGAGTGGGATTAAAAACTAAAAATATTCATGGTGCCTTTCTCTTAACAGACTTTATTAAGGGTTATGTTTTATGGAAATAATAATAATAGTAATTATCATTATTTTTATGGTTTGCATTAGAAGGAATCTTAAAGCCCATCTCATCCTGCCCCCTGCCAGAGCAGGGACACCTTCCAAAATCCCAGGTGGCTCCAAGCTCTCTCCAGCCTGGCCTTGGACACTTCCAGAGATCAGTTTGACTTGAGAACATTTTCTGGCTTGGAGTCTCCATGGATTTGGCAGAGCTGGGAGCTTCACCTGGATTTTAAGTTGTGCCTGTTAGAACTATAACATTTTCAGGGGATCTGTCCTGGTTTATAACACCTTTTCTTGGGAGCTGCTTGGTGAGGAAAGAGAAACAGCACCTTTAGTACCTTGCAGAAGCAGCTTCTGGTTTTACTGGAATACAAAGCCATCCACAGGAAGGGTTCTGGGATTTTAGTTTGGATCCTCCTGTACATCAGTGAGAAAAGCACTCTGTTGAGCTTTCCTCTGCAAAGCAGCTTCTGTTGCAACCACAGTGGGATTAAAAGCTGTGTTTTATTTAATGTGCAGATAATAATTCAGCTCCCACAGGCCCCTAGGAACATCCAGAACTTCCACACCTTAGGAATGAGGAGTTTTTCCTGAGCCTCTTGGCTCAGCATTTATGAACGTACTTGGGTTTAAGGCTGAAGCAGTGCAAATGCCCTGAGGAATTGTTTTGGTTCCTGTGGAGGTGCTTTCCTTGTTGTACTGCTGTCCCTGTCCCTCTGACAGGCAGACAAACATTGTCTCCCATCCTGAGAAACGAAGGAATTAGTGGGATTCATATTGTTCTACCAGATCTGGTGTCAGGAAGAGTTCAGTGCTTGAGGGGCTGAGCAGGAGGATGGATAAATGCTCCTGTGAGCCATTGGGATTGTGTTTGGAATGCCTAACCCTGACACCCCTTCACCTTTTGTAATAAAACAATGCTTATTACAGCCAGAAGAGGAGCCTAAAGAAGAAGCAGCACCAGCCAAGCCTGTAGTGGGAATTATTTATCCTCCTCCAGAGGTCAGGAATATTGTGGACAAGACTGCCAGCTTCGTAGCCAGGTCAGTGACACCTGTGGTGTCTCTTTTTCCTGGGATTTTTGTGCTTCTGTTCAGTGCAGCTCCCAGTTCTGTGGTCTTGCATGAAGGATTTTTAGGATTGAACCTGTACCAGTGAGACTGGGAAAGAAACAGCAATATTCTACTGAAGAGGGTGTAAGACACTCCTTGCTAGAGAAACTGGTAGTAAATAAATAAAGTCCTTGTTCAACATGCAGTGGGTGCTGCAATAACTGGGGAACAGGGCCTGTTCTGAATGATCTGAGGGGGAAACCAAATTCCAGGTGCAAAGGGAGCCTTGGTACAGGAGTCATGGCTGTGTTTTAGTGCTAAAATGTGGTGGGGTTTGGTTTCAGACAATTACTAAATGCTGCTCCAGTCAAACCCTTATGGTGTAACTCATCTCTAAAGTGCTGCCAAGGAGTGTTGGCTGCTTCTGAGCATAAGGAAGGGACTGTGTTTATCCTTTGGGATTGTAGAGACTTCCTCTTTTGGAGTGTCTAAATGAGGCTTAGAGGTATCCAGAGAATATGAAGAGGAGCATTCCATGGCAGCTGGGAATTTTCTCAAACTGGCTCGTGCTTTGGATTGGGAGGACTGGGTGTTACCTGGGCTGGGGCTCCTAAATGCAGCACTCTGGGCTGGTCAGTCCCTGCACAGGCTGATGGTTACCTGCTTTTTTTTCTTACATGATCATTCTGCAACTGAAATTAGTCTTGAAAGCTTGTTAATAAAGCATATAAAATTGGTGTAGTGAGTAACTTGTAAACTTCAGTCAGTGGTGGAAATGACCTTTGTGTGCAGACAGATGAGACTGTAAACACTTGTGTGAACTTTTAATATTCACATTAAAGACAGAACTAGTAGGAAAATTGCCTCTAACTTGTTTGTGTGCAGCTGGGTGTGAGCTACCAAACTCCCAGGTAGAAGAGAAAATGATCCTCTAAGGGGCTGATGCCTCAAAACGTCTGAGTATGAAAGAGACATTTACACTTGAGTTGATGACCTAAGCAATTTTTCTTGTTCCTCCCCAGAAATGGTCCAGAATTTGAAGCCCGAATTCGTCAGAATGAAATAAATAACCCCAAGTTCAACTTCTTGAACCCCAACGACCCTTACCATGCCTACTACCGGCACAAGGTCAGCGAGTTCAAGGAGGGCAAAGCCCAGGAGCCCTCAGCTGCCATCCCCAAGGTCATGCAGCAGCAGCAGAGTGCCCAGCAGCAGCTCCCACAGAAGGTAAGTGTTCCTTTCATCACTTTGGGGAAGAATTTGGCCACTTTGGAGTGGTGTCACAACCTGGGGTTGAGCAGGAAGGAAGCTCAAAAGTCAAGAAGAGTTGGTTATACATTTGTCAAAATGCCAGCAGTCACAGGCTTGGAGTTGAGTGTCTGGGGCTTTGTTTTGAGGCAGGTGTGCATCTCCCAGGTGCTGGTAACTCACAGTTGTCTGAAAGGGCCAATATGCAGTTTAATTGGTCCATTTTCATTACGTTTAGCTCTGTATTGACTGACAAAGTACTTACACTGGGGATCACTTGGACTGGATGTGGCAGAGGCAAGTGTTGGGAATGCCCTGAGTTCTCTTTGGCCTTGTTGCAAGCACTGTTCTGTAGAAACGTTTCCTGCCAGAAGGATCGACTTCCCTTCGAAGCGTGGAGTACAGAATTCTGCTCACCTGTGCCTTTAAACATTCTGGATGGGAAAAGGGCCTGGAGAGAATCCAGAGCTTTCACATACTTGGCATGGCCAGCAGCCACACTGTGGTGTTGGTGACCCTGGGGGAACCGTAGCAAAATCCTGATACTTTCCAGATTTGTTTGCTGTTGGAGCAACATTTTTAATATACTTAATTATACCTGACACTTTTCTCATCCCTACACCTACCCAGATGGCAACTGGCACTGCTTTCCTGCAGCAGCTGGAGGAGAAGAGGATTCTGCTGAGCGTTCGGTGCCCGTTCCTCGCAGGAAGGGACTGAGCTGTGTCCGTTCTCCCTGCAGGTGCAGGCCCAGGTGATCCAGGAGACGGTGGTTCCGAAGGAGCCCCCGCCCGAGTTCGAGTTCATTGCAGACCCCCCGTCCATCTCAGCCTTCGACCTGGACGTGGTGAAGCTCACGGCGCAGTTCGTGGCCCGCAATGGGAGGCAGTTCCTCACCCAGCTCATGCAGAAGGAGCAGAGGAATTACCAGTTTGATTTCCTTCGCCCCCAGCACAGCCTCTTCAACTACTTCACCAAGTTGGTGGAGCAGTACACAAAGGTATTCCTGGCAGGGTGATTCCTTCCACAGCAGGAATGAGTTTGCGGGGTTGATGAAGCACTGCGAACCAGCCAGGCTGGAAATATAGGTCCAGGAATCCATCCCTGAAATCCTACTCTTCAAAGTGGATATTGTGCTGAGCACCGTGGGCTGTCACCTGAATGTACCACACACTATTGTAATCTAAGTAAAGGTTGGGTTTTTTAATCTGGAGAATAATTGGAAGGTCATAAGTGAGTATTTTGAAGTGCAGGGATGAACATTAAATAATGAGAAGGTTGCAGTAGAATAAATGGAACATAGCCCCGGGGGTCTGCTGGTATTTCTAGCAGTGTGGAAAGAGAATAATTGCTCTGAAAGAGGCTTTGGCACAAAGAGTTGTCACCAACTGTCTTGCAAAATGTGTTTCAGATCTTGATCCCACCAAAGGGCTTACTCCTCAAGCTCAAGAAGGAGGCCGAAAATCCCAAGGAAGTCCTGGATCAGGTACTCCAGAAAAAATTTGCAAAACTGCGGGAGCATTTTGGTTATGTTTTGAATTCTTTCTCTTTGCATGTTTTTGGCTTGTTGGCAGCAAACAGAGAATAAAATGGATGTATCACTTGCTGTCACTCAGAAAAAGGGAGTCAAAGCTGCTTTAAACTGCAGCTGGTGTTGGTACTGGGGGCAGTTTGTGGCAGCACAGAGATACTGCACAGCCCCATTCCCAAGTGCTTACGAAGTGGAATCATGGAATATCCTGAGTGGGAAGGATTCCACCATCCAGCCCAGCCCCCTGGCCCTGCACAGACCCCCCAACAATCCCACCCTGGGCATCCCTGGGAGCAGTGTCCAAACCCTCCTGGAGCTCTGGCAGCCTCGGGGCCGTGCCCATTCCCTGGGGAGCCGGGGCAGTGCCCAGCACCCTCTGGGGGAAGAACCTTGCCCTGATCTCCAGCCTGACCTGCTGCAGCTGTTTATCCTTCTGTTTGCAAACCAACAGTGAGAGATGACTGTGGTGTTCCTGGTCTGACACTGTGTGCTCTGTCTGCTCCTGCAGGTCTATTACAGAGTGGAGTGGGCCAAGTTCCAGGAGCGGGAGAGAAAGAAGGAAGAGGAGGAGAAGGAGAAGGAGCGTGTTGCTTATGCCCAGATTGACTGGCATGACTTTGTGGTTGTGGAAACAGTTGATTTCCAGCCCAATGAGCAAGGTACTGATGTTAAATGTTGTCACCTCTATGAAACTCTGCCCCATTTGAGCAGGAAATGCATCCTGAAGTGCCATTTTTAGGCAGACATTGGGCTTTACAGCCTTTTATCCTTCAGAGTGGAAGGGAAAAGCCTTACACTGACATTTTGCAGGGCTGTTGTTTTTTTCTGGAATCAGTGATGTTCTCTTTGAAGGCAGTCCAGGACTGCAGTAGTGTCCACTTCTCCTCTTCCACCAGGACAGCAGAGCTTGTCCCACTTTCTAGTAATGCTTCCATTTATAAGTCACTTTATCTTCATGTGTCATGCTGGTGTTTGTACAGACTCCATCCATTCCCTTCCATATCCTCTGGCTGCCAAGGATATTGTTGCCACTGCTTTATGTTCAAGAATTGGTATTTCTGTCTGTGTGTGTTGAGTAATGAAATGCGAGAGAGAAACAGAAGCTCTGTTTTCTGCACTGTAGGGAATTTCCCTCCTCCCACCACTCCAGAAGAGCTGGGAGCTCGAATCCTGATCCAGGAGAGATATGAGAAGTTTGGGGAAAGTGAGGAGGTAGAGATGGAGGTGGAATCAGATGACGAAGATGAAAAGCAAGAAAAAACAGATGAGCCTCCAGCCCAGCTGGATCAGGACACACAAGTGCAGGATATGGATGAGGTAACTGGACATAATAGGATTTTGTCCCCTAAAGTTGATGTGGTTTATGATGCTCTCCACTTTTACTGTAAATAGTTCTTCAGTTTCTTAAGGAAACAAAATTTCCTTCTGATGAAATCTCCAAACAACCTGTTACTGCTGCAATATGCTTGGGTTTTTTTAATGTTTTCCATGACAATACAAGTTCCAAGAGAGAAATCCAGTAATTTTGGCACCCAGTGGTGTGGATGTTATGTTTCTGTGGTTTTAAGTCTTTCAGGCTTTTTTGTGCCCAGAGTCTGGAGCACTGAAAAGATGACTCATCTGAGGCTCTGCCCACTGTAAGCTGTTTTTCTGGTAACAGGGAACAAGAGTGTGGTTAGCTGTAAGCCCCTGCATGCCAGGCTGCTGTAATGTGGAAGTGGAGGAATATTTGCTTCCTCTTCTGGGGTTGCTGAATTTCTGAATTGTGGTCCAGAGGAACCACTGTGCCATAGGTGTCCAAAACAGCTCTGTTGCTTTGAAGCTGCGTAATCTGTTCTTCTGGCACTGTGTAGGATTTTATGTCTCTCTCAAAGGAATTTGACCACTGGAACTTGGTTATGATTTTTGTTTCCTTCTCAATAAGGGGTCAGATGATGAAGATGAAGGTCAGAAGGTTCCTCCTCCTCCAGAAACCCCGATGCCACCCCCACTCCCTCCCACACCAGATCAGGTCATTGTGAGGAAAGATTACGATCCCAAAGGTAAATCAAACTAAAAACCACCCCTTTATTTCTTCCCAAAGAATCCCAAATAGTTTCTAGACTGAACCAACACTGTGATTTTGTTCTTGTAGCCTCTAAACCATTACCACCTGCCCCGGCTCCGGATGAGTACCTCGTGTCTCCCATCACTGGAGAGAAGATTCCTGCCAGTAAAATGCAGGAACACATGAGGATTGGGCTCCTGGATCCACGGTGGCTGGAGCAGCGGGATCGATCCATCCGCGAGAAGCAGAGTGATGATGAGGTCTATGCCCCAGGTCAGCCTGAGCATTGATTGCACAGCCTCTCACTGCCCCCACTGATCAGGACCATCTGAAATGTAGCTCTGTGTGATGTCCTTTCTGTGATAATAAGGTGGATATATTTGTCATTAGTACTTTGAAGACCTTTTATAAAGTTAAAATCAAAAAGAATTAGCTGTTGCTGGCCAGTATCTTTCAAAAGCAAAAAAAGAGAAAGGAGCCTGACTTTGATGGTCCTTGTCCCTTCCAACTCAGAATATTTTGCATAAAAAGAGCATCACTTGGCCATTAGTTATCAAATAATTGAAAGATCAGTAAGAGGCTTTGTTATATTCCTTGAGATAAGAATTGCTCTCTTTCCCTCAGGTTTGGATATTGAGAGCAGCCTGAAGCAGCTGGCAGAGCGTCGTACTGATATCTTTGGTGTAGAAGAGACTGCCATAGGTAAAAAGATTGGTGAAGAAGAGATCCAGAAACCAGAGGAAAAGGTAGAGTAGAATTTGGGAATTTTGCTTGGTTGGGAGTTTTTTTATAATAGGTCCCTGTAGCATTGTTCAGAGGCACAAGAGTGCTGAATTTTTTTCTTTCTATCAAGCTGCTCTCTGGATTTCTGTGCAGTCTGGCCAGGTTGGGTTACTCTGATTTATTTTACTCTCTCAGGTGACCTGGGATGGCCACTCGGGCAGCATGGCCCGCACACAGCAGGCTGCTCAGGCCAATATCACTCTGCAAGAGCAAATTGAAGCCATCCACAAGGCCAAGGGGCTGGTGCCAGAGGATGACAGCAAGGAGAAGATTGGGCCCAGCAAACCCAATGAGATACCCCAGCCACCCCCTCCTTCCTCAGCCTCCAACCCCCCTGCCAGTGCCCAGCCCATCACATCTGTACCTCGTCCACCCACCGTAAGTGTTTGGGCTCTCAGAAGCCAATTACTGGGGCTGCAGTTAATTAGGAGGGGTCCTGATAAAGGTCAAGGGTGCTGGCATGGAAGAGGATTTTGTGGGAAGTTCGTGGTTTAAGAGTGGTTTGGAAATATTAGAAGAACCTTATTGAACTTGCTGTTTAAAATGGAATATAATACTTAGGTGGAGTTTTTACCCTAGAGGTATCAAAAGGACTGGGATCAGCTGGGTAGTGGGATCTTGGAGGCAGAGAATATGGCTAAGAAAGGGATGGCTGGGGCCCTTTGTAGGTGTAGAGTGATGTTGGACAAAAGCAGCCCAAGGTAAGAAGAGATCTGCTGTTTGAATCCTAAACAGCAATTTAGAAAAGGAACTGAGTTCCTGAAGTTCTGATCCTGAAATGGGGAGGGAAGGAGGACCCCTTTAATCTCTTAATGAGGCTTCTGTGCAGGTTCAGAACAGCTTGGGCTGCCCATATGGTGGGACCACTAAGGCTCCCTGCAAGTGTTTGTCCAGCAGAACCCGTGATTCTGTATTTCCCTGGTTATTTTAATCGGGTTTGTGGCCATCCCTGGGCATTCCTGCTAAGAAAATTCACCTCTCTCCCCAGATGCCTCCTCCTGTTCGTGCTGCCGTGGTTTCTGCAGTTCCAGTCATGCCTCGGCCCCCCATGACTTCCGTGGTCCGGCTGCCCCCGGGATCTGTCATAGCCACGCCCATGCCTCCCATCATCCACACCCCACGGATCAACGTGGTGCCCATGCCCCCTTCTGCTCCCCCCATCATGAGCCCACGCCCGCCCCCCATGATAGTCCCCACAGGTCAGTGACTTCAGCTTTTCCTGGGAAATTGTTGGATAATTCCTTTATAAAGGACTTCAGCTTGAAGTCTTTTTCCCCCTGTGCCCTGGTACTGGTGTGTAACTGGGATTGCAGACCCTAAGTTTTGTTGTTAAGAGTTTTGGGGTGTTTGGTTTGGCCTATCCAGTTCTGCTGGGCTCAAGGCTCTTCCTGCACCGTGAAATGCAGGGAATCCTGTGGCCCCAGGAGCCTGCCCGGGTGAAAATTAGGAATGCAGGGTGAAGGGGAGCTGCCACCACCTCAGTGGGTGTTACAGCTCCTTACAGAAGCTGCGGCTGCTGGAGGAAAAGCGGTTTGCTTGCCTTTTCCTCATTAGGTGCTTTGAAGTTAAAAAGCATGATGTAAGAAGCAATTCTTCCTTTTTTTCATTTCTTTTCTTCCCTAACTGGAGGAGCTGGCACGGCTGCCTGCCAAACTGAGAGCGTGTTCTTTTTTTGCAAGATCTGCAGGAAGCTCTCATGCCTTGTTATCTCTTCCTGGAATGCTTCCCAATATAAGAGCTCTCCGAATGTTTGAAGTTTGCATGTTGCTGTTGGTTGTAACTTTCTCCATGTATTGTGGCATTTATTTTCAGCCTGTGCCGCTCTGCTCAAAGCGTTTTTGTTGTGAGGGGGTGTTTGCTGTGCACTCAGGGGGTGACTCTGGGTTGTGCTGTGTGTCCCACATCCATTCCAGCCTTTGTCCCTGCACCTCCCGTGGCTCCGGTCCCGTCCCCGGCGCCGATGCCTCCCGTCCACCCCCCGCCACCCATGGAGGATGAGCCAGTCTCCAAGAAACTGAAGAGTGAGGACAGCCTGATTCCAGAGGAGGAATTCCTGCGCAGGAACAAGGTACCTGTGTGGGTTAGAGTCCTGGGCTGCTCCATTCCAGCTCCAGAGGGGCTGTAAAGCCAATTCCCTGCACAGAGGGGTAAAAAATACCTGGCAAGGAAGGGACTTGCTGAGGTGTCTACTTCCTTCTGTCATTCCTGAGCAAACCAAACTCCTTTGTCTCTTATTGGGAAGAGCTACACAGAGTAGGATAGTGCTCTTCTGTAATTAAGGGCAGTGAGAGGTAGGTTATAATGCAGAGAAGAACTAAAGCTGCTAATGAGCTTTTAAGAAGAGGAGGACTAAGCTGGAGATGCAAAGAGAGTAGAGTATCAATGCCAGCATGATAGTAGGGTAATGTGGTGTATTCCACAACAAGGTGAGCTAAATGTGAGCCTCCGTTCCTTCCTGAGGAGTGCCAGCCTCACAGGAGGAGTTTTAAATCTTTAGGAAGGGCTGTATGTTCTTTCTGGGAATATTTAAAGTAAAAGAGGAGATTTAGATGGGATATTGGGAAGGAATTGTTCCCTGGGAGGGTGGGCAGGCCCTGGCACAGGGTGCCCAGATTTGCTGTGGCTGCCCCTGGATCCCTGGCAGTGCCCAAGGCCAGGTTGGACATTGGGGCTTGGAGCAGCCTGGGACAGGGGGAGGGGTCCCTGCCCATGGCAGGGCTGGCACTGGATGGGCTTTAAGGCCCTTTTTAAACCAAACCCATCTGTGATTCTGGGATTTCATGTGCACAGAGGAGCTGTCTCCTGTTCAGTGCTTTTCACCTTCGCCCGTGACGCTGTCAGTGCTTGTGGTGCTCGATAGATGGCACACATAAGGAAGAAAAATCCAACTAAATGTTTTATTGTGGGAGCAGTGGAGTAACTTGTAAACACATTTCAGTGTGTTTACTGAGGAGCCAAGATATGGAAATAAATACTAAGTCTGGTGCTGTGTTATCACAGCCCTGAGAGACTTTATCTGTGTTTTCCCATAGGGCCCAGTCACGGTCAAAGTCCAGGTTCCCAACATGCAGGACAAGACAGAATGGAAACTGAACGGCCAAGTGCTGGTGTTCACCCTGCCCCTCTCAGACCAGGCATGTAGCTCACCCTCCTGCCCTGCCCTGCCCTGCCTCCTGGGCTGCCTGGGAGAGCAGCAGTGGGAGCTCAACCTGCTCCCCATGCTCCAGCTCCGTGGGGCTGGGGAGCAGGACTGGGACAAAAGTGCTGAAGGAACCCTTTGATCCTCCCCAGGTGTCTGTTATAAAGGTTAAGATCCACGAGGCCACAGGGATGCCAGCTGGGAAGCAGAAGCTGCAGTACGAGGTGGGTATAAGCCCTTCAAATGCTGTTGTTCCTTCAGTGCATTCTCTCACACCACTTTTTTACAAAGAAAAATTATAATGTGTAATTTAATGCACAATGAGATACTGGAAGGGTAAAGAGAATGTTTTTCCTGCCTGCACAGCAGAGCTGTGGCAGAACTGCCCTCTGTTACAGCATGACAGGCTTTTAATAGGTTATGAAATCAGTGGATTTTCATATTGTTGCTGCTGCAGATGAGCCCTCTAAACTTGATGTGGCTTTCTCTAAAATCAGCCTCTTGTTTTATTAGATTTTTTTTTTTGGTGACATTTAACTGCAGCAGCCTGCTCCCACAGCTCTGCTGTGTGCTCTGGGAGGTGGGCGAGCGTGCCTTGGAACCCTGGCAGTTTGGGGAAGGCTTTCTCCAAAACAGGGAAGGGAAGAGCTCTCTCTCTCTCTCTCTCCCCCTCCCTCTCGAAGCTGGAGCTGTGAGAAAAGCCCCGTTCCTTTTTAATGACTTATTTCCAGTCATGCATGTGCCCAGGCAGGCACAACCTGCTGCCTAAGCAGTGAACTTTGTGCACTCATCTCCTCAGTTCATCTGTGGGCAGATACACTGTTAACCCTTAATAAGAAAGGGAGCTGAGCTGATTATTTTCAAGGAAAAAAAAAAAAAAAGGTGTGGGAAGAGTAGAGCCTGAATAACTCCACTTGTGCTGACTCTGTCTGTGTGTTGCAGGAGCCACATTGTCTATATTGGCTGCTCTAGTGGAAGGTGTCCCTGCCTGTGGCAAGGGGAGTGGAATGGGGGCATCTTTAGGGTCCCTTCCAACCCAAACCATTCTAGGATTCTGTTCCCACCTCCAGTGTCCATCTTGGACACTGACATCTCTCTGGGGTCTTCAAAGCCTGCAGTGTTCTGCATCCCCCTGCTCCGAGCGTGCAGCCAGGAGGGTTGGGATCCGGCTGGGATTCTGTGGGAAGGCAACACTGAGGTTTCTGCTCTGACTGCTCTTTGGTGGTTTGGTTTTTTTTCCGCTTTTCTCCTTCCCTCAGGGCATCTTCATCAAGGATTCCAACTCCCTGGCTTATTACAACATGACGAGTGGCTCTCTGATTCACCTGGCACTCAAAGAGAGAGGAGGCAGGAAGAAATAGGAGCCGTGGAGCCCTGAGACCGTAACGTGTGTGTGTTTATACCCCCTCCCTTCCCAGTCCTCCTTCCATTCTGGCCTTTTTGGGGCTGCATCCACTGCCCCCCCCAGCTGTAGTTTGAACAGAGAGACTCTGACCCCCACTAATGAGAGAGGAGAAGCTGATGGAGCCCTGAAATGTGTCAGTGTAATGAGAAGTCTGTGCAGATCAATGCATTGCTGGAGTGCAGGCTCTCCCTTGAATCCCCTCGGGAAAAGACATCAAGGTCATGCCCAGCTTAGTTTAGATCCATCTTTGAGGGATTTATGGTGGCCAAGAGCATCATCTGTCTGCCCTTAGCACTCACTGCTTCATTTAACCCCCTGCTAATTGAAAACTTCTTCTCCACACAGTTATTAACCCCCTTGTTCTTGTTCTTTCCCTGTCTTGGATCTTGTACTGACCCTGACTTGGAAGTTTTTCCTCCCTCAGCATGAGCTTGTGGCTGTTCCTGTGATAAAGGAGATCTGAGTGTGCTCTGGACAGCCTGTGATTTGTTTTAATAAATATGCAGCTCTCCTTTCTTGGATTTGGGGTTTTTAATGGAGGTGTGCCTGGTTTCAGAGCACTTGGATGGGGAAATACATCAGGATTTGTAATTAAGCAGTTTACAATAGGAAATCCTCTTATTTTCTCTTATTTTCTGGGTAAAGCTGCAATAAAAGGGGCTTGTTGAAGTTTCCCTGGTGTTCCTCAGTCATTCCTGAAGGAATGCTAATGTCTGGGGGGGGGCGGAAATACTCTGAACTTAGCAAGAATTTTATTGGAAAATGTGATTTACTATTACATCCTGCAGCTGGAATCTCTTGGTCCTGGAGAGCATCTGGGTCTGGAAAACAGATGATTCCTGGGCCCTTCAGTCAGAGTTTGATAGAAACACTACACAGCAAAGTTAATCCATGGAATTAGGTGTCCAGGAAGAGGCAGGTGTCTGGGATTTGGGTACCTCTGGTTTTTTTGGATAACTGAAAACCATAGATTTATTATTACATATATTTTTAGTCGTGGTCAGGCAGTACAGGGACATCCTGTTTACCTTATTCCATGCTTAAGAGGGGAGAGAGGGATGAAGCAGGAGGGAAGAGCCAGCATCCTCCTGCCTCTGGTGTGCTCCCCTGGGATCTGGAGGAAGCCCTGTGGCTGTGGGGAAGGTGGCTGGCACTAGCCCAGGCCAGGTGGCCTGTGTCCCCTGGCCATAGTGTGCAGCTGCTGTCTCTGACAGGTCCCCACGTGTCCCTGTCACAGCCTGCTCCCCTCCCTGCTGCAGGAATCGGGGCTGTGTGGCTGCATGCTGGATGCAGGGTGCTCCTGTCCTGCAGGAAGGCAGGATAATCACTTCCCTTTGCTGTTCAAAACCAGACAATAGGTACAATCCTGGAGAAAACAGGCAGTGAGCGGGGTTTTCCAGAGCGGATAGAAAAAAAAAAAAACTGCCAAGAGAGCTCCGAAATGGAGAAGTTGTGTTTGTATCCGGGGCCGGGCCCGGCTGTGCTGAAGGTCACCCTGTGTTCCTCCTCCCCGGTGGGAGCTGTTCCCTCCATTCCCTCACTGACATTTTCAGCCAAGCCCCTGTACTGGCACTCCAGCAGGAAAACTTCCCCCTGGAAATCGCTTTGCATGGAGCCTTCCCAGCCTGTTTCCATCTCAATCCGAGGGATGAATGCTGCAGCAGACTCTGTGTGTGTGGAGATCTGCTACAAAACAAGCACCATCAGAGCCTTCCACTTCAGCGGCAAGGCCTGGCGGGGCCTGGCTGCCAGAAAAAACTGGAAGTAGGTTGAGTTGCTGATTTTAAGGAGCCTCATTCCGTCTTCTCCTGGCACGGTACCACCTTGAGAGGGATCCTTCCAATAATCTCCCGTTCTGTGCTGGAAGAGGGAGGAAATGGAGCACTGGACTCCGGAGGTGTGATGGACCTGCCCCTGGAAGGCTTTACCTGGGACAGGTCCCAGCAGATGCCAGTCTCCTACAGATCCTTTGGTGTGTTATTTTTGGGAGAACCAGGCCGGTTTTACCTGTCTGGGGTGCTGTGGATGGGGACTTTGGGGTGACATGGCAGTGGCCTGGCTGTGAGACCTGCAAGGCAGGGACAGCTTCAGAAAGGGAGACATCCCACCAGTGCCCCATGCCAGTGTATGCCCACTGCAACCCTAGTTCAGCCCCAGGGCTTCCCAGCATAACCCTCCTGCAGTCCCAGTATCCAGCCTGCCTGGAGTGCCAGTGCCATCCCAGTACAGGTCCCAGTACAGCTCTGCTACGGCTCATGCTAGTCCCAGTATAGCCCATTTTATCTCACGCTGGTCCCACTACAGCCGTGTTGTATCTCACACAGATCCCAGTATGGCCTCTGCTGGCCCCTGTACAGCCCGTTCTGTGGCTCATACTGGTCCCAGTACAGCTCGTTATGGCTCACACTGGCCCCAGTCCATCCCGTTATGTCTCGGTACCGGTCCCGGTGTCTCTCAGCCCAGCGCTGCCCCACTGCCGGCGCGCGCAGCCCCGCCCCTCACCGACACCCGCCGGCACTTGACGGACAGCTCCCTCCGTCCTCTCGACCAATAAGATCCGAGGGCGGGTTCTCCCCGCTGCAATCCTCGCGACTGATTGGCCGAGGCCCTGCTCCCACCCAATGACAGCGCGGAGAGGAGGCGTGGCCGGGGCGGGGCGTGGCCGCCGCCGTGTCCCGGCAGGGCGGAGCGGCCGTGCCGCCGCTGAGGCGCCGCCATGGCCAAGAGCCGCGGGGGCGGCGGGCCCAGCTCG
>VZTR01020285.1:0-17528 GCA_013400775.1 Chaetops frenatus | reverse complement strand
TCGTGCCCGCGGCGGAGGCCGCAGCAGCCGGGATGTGAACAAGGGAGTGAGGCTGGGGGACCTGCGGGTGTTCAGCCTGCAGAAGAGAAGGCTCCGAGCAGACCTTAGAGCCCCTTCCAGTGCCTAAAGGGGCTGCAAGGGAAGCTGGATTCCTGACTTTGGACAAGGACCTGGAGTGACAGGATAAAGAGGAATGGCTTCCTTCTGTCAGAGGGCAGGGTTAGATGGGATATTGGGAAGAAATCCTTCGCTGTGAGGGTGCTGAGGCTCTGGCGCAGGGTGCCCAGAGAAGCTGTGGCTGCCCCTGTAGCCCTGGCACTGCCCAAGGCCAGGCTGGACGGGGCTTGGAGCAACCTGGGACAGTGGGAGGTGTCCCTGCCCATGTCAGGGGCTGGAGCAAGCTGAGCTTTAAGGCCCCTTTCACCCCAAACCATTCCGTGATGTGATGGCTCTGTGAAGAGCCCCAAAAGCTGTTACAGCTTTCCCATCTCCCTCCGAAGAGGGGGAATGGCTGGGCAGCAGTGCCTACCCCGGCTGGGATCCAGGAGCTGCCAGCACACCGAGGTCAGTGTCTGGTCAGCTCCAGGCGCTGATGCCAGTGGACTTTTGGCCTCTGTCAAGCCAAGGAGGCCAGGCTGTGGTGTCCTTCCAAGGGCCTCTTGTTGGTAGTGCTGGCGAAGGCGCCGTGGTCACCTCGCTCCGCGGAGGAAACCCTCGGAGGAAGTGAGGCTAACCCGAGGCGCTGGGCCCCAGGGTGGTGCTGACACCCAGGAATGTGCTGTTGCCGTCGAGCTGGTTGGGCAGCGTGTTTGGTGTTTGCCTTCCTGGCCCTGCTGTCACAGCAACGCCTAGAGAAAGTCGAGATGGCAGTGGGGGACAGCGCGTGGCAGCCAGCTCCTCTCCCGCTGGGACATGGCCTGGAGAGGGCTCCCTGGGTTTTGCCTGCCTGAGTGCTCTGCTGCCAGCTGTGCCTCAGTTTCCCTGTCTATAAGGAGCAGAGTGTTCACCCCCCCCAGGAGCCTGTGGATGTTACTGGGTGGGTCTGTGGGGTGGAAAGGTGCTGGAGGTTGGAATGTTGGTGCTGGGCAAGGTGCATCACTCCGGGTGATAAACCTTGTCCCTTGGCTCTGCGGGAGTGGTGTGACCTCTCCTTCCCGTGGTGCTGCGCCCTGTCCTGGCCGCACACCACATTTGGGGGACACTCGTCCTGGCTGTCATTCCTGTGGCTCTCCCTGGGGTGGATGTCCCTGTCCCTGGGGTGCAGCAGGCAGCAGCAACTCTGGATGAAGGTCGTGGTGCTGGAGGCCAGTGGCTGTTCCCGGGGTGCTGACAGTGTGGTGGCTGCAGTCACTGGGGACTGAGCCTCCTGCAGCACCCCTCAGATGTGCTGGGGCCCAATCCTGCCCTGCTCCAGGGCTTTGTTGGCTCACTGCCTGTCCAGGAGCAGATGAAGGGGAATACATGACCTCCTGCTGTGACTGGCAGAGTTGGGATTGCCCTACTGGGAAGGGAAAGCACAGGAAGGGCAGGCGGGGTGTCCCGGCATCCATGGAGGGTCTGAGGACACCGGAGCGGGCCGAGCTGTGGGGATGTCAGCCACAGTGTGGATACAGAGGAGTGCACTCCTGCCATAGGGCATCCCGTCACTTCCCCGCCTGGAACGCCCCCACCCTCGTCCTCCCGCCTGGGCCATATGAAATGCAGCCGGTCCTCGCTCCATGCCCGCTGCCAAGCAGCCATCAGCTGGGAACAGCTTCCAGTCTGTGCTGGCTGGGCTCCAGCAGGCCCACAGCCAGCTCCTGTATCCAGCGTCCCGCGCTCCCGAGCTTCCCACGCCTCGCGGAGCCCCGGCTGGAGGCCAGCGCTGCCTCCATCCCCACGCAGGGCTGGGGAGCTGCCTGCCGGCCATGCCTGGCCGTGCTGGGGAGGGTGGGGAGCCAAGCAAAGCAGATCCTTTGGGAGCGGGTTTGCTCTGGGAACAATCGCGCTCGCCCCGTCCGACCCGCTGCGGTGGGTGGGGCTCGGCGGGGAAGGGCAGGGCTGGGCCGGGCGCAGGGCAGTGCTGCCAGCTGGACGCGGCCCTGGACTCGCCGTGCCGCTCGCTTTCCGGCTTGGAATGTGGAGAGAGGAGGCAGGGCCTGCATGTCCTGTAGTGGGGCTGGATGCTGGAGGATGCTCAGCACCGGGCCACTGTCCTCAGGTCCTCAGGAAGGATCTGACTCTTGCTGAGATTGGCGTGGCCAGAGGACTGTGTGGAGCGGAGCCTGGGAAGGCATCAAGTCTTCACTGATGGCTTGAAGAAACGTCTGCTCTCCTTGGGTGTCCCTGCCCGGGGCCTGCCCGAGCTGCCTGTCACCCATCTCTGCACAGATAGGGGGTTGGAGGCCGTGGTGCCAGCTTCAGCATTGCAGCAACATCCACCCCTGCCTCAGCGGGGTTAAATTGGATTCCCTGGCTAGGCTGAGCCGTTTCTGGAAGACACTCCCCTCCCTCCTAAGGGACCCTGGTCCGGGCTCAGCGCCGGGCTTGGAGCAGTGCCAGGCATTGGGAGCGCAGTGTGGCTGGAGCTGTGTGGATGACACGATGCTTATGGCCCTGGCTCTCTCTGTGTGCAGCCCTGCCACAGGGATCAGGTCTTGCTCACCTTCCTGGCGTGTCCCTGGGGATGCTGTGGCACGTGGTGCATGCAGTGCAGGCTGCTCCCGAGAGGTTTGAGCTGCTGTGCTGGCTCGATGACTTCACTCACAGGTGGTGAGTGCTTCTGGCAGCTGCCAAAAGGCCGGCGCTGCCAAGCGTGTCCTCGGCTGGGCCCTGCCCCTTGAGGGATGCAGCCACCTGGGCATGGAGGGCACCCAGGTTGTTTGGGAGGCCAGGGGGGCTCAGCACCCTATGGAGGGTCAGGCACCCACTGACCAGCCTCTTCCTCCTGGTCCCACAGGCTGGAGGAGGTGCCCTTGGAGGTGCTCCGGCAGCGGGAGTCCAAGTGGCTGGATATGCTCAACAACTGGGACAAGTGGATGGCTAAGAAACACAAGAAGGTAAGTGACAGCCTTGTCCCCCCTGGGAAGTGGCAGCGAGGCACAGCCAGGCCCAGTGGTGTCCCTTGGGGACAGCCTGGTGTCACTGGTTCCCTGCAGACAGGCGTCTGTATGCCTTTGGATGATGCTGTTGGCTTGAATGGGCTGTTCATTCCCCTTGGAAACTGAAGCCTGGGGAGGCTGAGTGGTCCCGAGCCAGCCCACTTCTGCCTCCAACTCTTCCCTGCCAGGCTGGAGCCTTCCTAGGGCTTCTTTGGCTGCCTGCAGGCAGCCACGGGAATTGTTTGCTCATGGAAACTTCTGTTCTGAGCATCTTGCAGACCAAAAAAAGCTCCGGATAGGAAATCTTTGAGCCTGATGCATGTGACATTGGTTGGTGAACTGAGGTCCTTGAGAGACTCCTGGTGTGATGGCTCCATGGCTTGGTTTGCTGGTGCTCCCTGATCCCCTGAGCCTGTGGATGAGGTGGGAATGCAGCAAGTCCCGGGTTGCTGCTGTGTGTCTGCTGGGAGCAGTGAGGCTGCTGGCATGGGACAGCAGAGCCAGAGAGTGGCTGAAGGGCCTTCTCCTCCTCCTCGTGCTGACAGAGTCTCCTGGCACCCCTCAGTGTGCCTGGAGTGCTGTCCCCACTCAGTGCCTGGTGAACAATACCGGAATCCCTCATCTGTTTCTTGGCTGCTCTTAAAGGATTTGGGAGAGCTTTCTGGGCCATGGCAGGCGGGCGCTTTGTTCTGTGGGCATTTCCGCCGCTCTCCGGCCGTGTGCCACAGGGTGCCCTTCGGGATGGGGTGAGTGCTCCAGCAGCCCTGCCCCTGGCACAGCAGCTCCCTTGAGCCTCTGGGAGTCTCCATGGGGCTGATGTGCTCTATAGGCTCTCCTGCAGCAAAAATCCATGCCTGGAGCTTTGGAGAGGCTGCTCTGGAATGCTGCTCTGTGCCTGGATCCCTGGGGCTGCTCAGGGAATGCTGCCAGGCCTGGCCTTGAATGTTGTCAACTTTCCTGGGTCTGGCAGGGGCCTGCTTGGTGCAGGTCCCTGCTACTCTGGGGAAGCTCCCTGAGCCTCCAGAAAACCCCAGTACTGTTCTGGCTGCCTCAGTGGGGTTGGCAGGCAGCCCAGGGATCCCTTGGGCCAGCTCCTGCTGGGTTTGCTCACACCTGCACTGCTCCAGCATCCCAAAATGCTCCCTGCCTGGCCCCGATCCCAGCAGAGCATGACCCCACATCCTTCATAGCTGAGCTGTGCCAGCAGCGCATGCTGGAAGGAGGGCAGACATGTGGGTGGGCAGCTCCCACTGCTCTCCTGGCATGGGCAGTGCTCTGACTTCACCTTGGTTTGAGCATCCCTCAGCCCAGACACGCTCCCAGTCCCTGGAAGAACACGGTGGGATCACAGGGTGATGGCAGGACCCCATGTGGGACCAGAGCAATGAGCTGCTGGCCCAGCCAGCTGGAGGGGCTGCTGAACCAAAACACAGCAAGGCAGTTTCCTTCCTGGCAGCTCGGCCAGCATGAATGGGAGCTGCCTGGAAATGGGAGGTGTCAGCAGCCATGGAGCTGCCCACAGCAGCCCTGGGCAGTGCCCGTCGTGTTTCCTGCCAGCACAAAGGGCCCTGCCCGTGTAAACAACCAGTGAGGGAGCAGCAAACCCCCTGGGGAGGTGATGGTACCACACTTGAAAACAACCACCTGCTCCCCAGTTGCTCCAGCAAGCAGGGAAACACAGCCCTGGACGGGCCGGAGAGCCCTGGGGAGGATTTGGGAGCTGTTGGCCACTGCTGTCAGAGCCCTGGCACAGTTGGCATGTGTCACCCAAGCAGGGACATGAGGAGTGGAGGCTGTGCTGGGGTTTTGCAGGGTGATTGTGCTGAAAGCACCAGGCTTGTGGGGCCCACCTTGCTGCATGTTATGGCTGAGGACTCTGGGGAGAAAGAAACATAAGGATATGGAGCTGCTGGAGAGAGTCCAGAGGAGGCCACAGAGCTGCTCCAAAGGCTGGAGCCCCTCTGCTCTGGAGCCAGGCTGGGAGAGCTGGGGGTGCTCACCTGGAGAAGAGAAGGCTCCAGGGAGAGCTCAGAGCCCCGTGCAGGGCCTAAAGGGGCTCCAGGAGAGCTGGAGAGGGACTGGGGACAAGGCATGGAGGGACAGGACACAGGGAATGGCTTCCCACTGCCAGAGGGCAGGGCTGGATGGGATATCGGGAAGGAATTGTTCCCTGGGAGGGTGGGGAGGCTCTGGCACAGGGTGCCCAGAGAAGCTGTGGCTGCCCCTGGATCCCTGGCAGTGCCCAAGGGCAGGTTGGACAGGGCTTGGAGCAGCCTGGGACAGTGGGAGGTGTCCCTGCCCATGGAATGAGATGTTCCTTAATGCCCCTGACAACCCAAGCCCTTCCATCATTCTGTGACTTGGAGCTGCTGCTGTGATGAGGGGTTGGAATGGGATGTTGGGGGCTGTGCTTTGGTCCCTGCTGGTGCAGGCAGCACCAGGGCTAAGCTGGCTCAGCTCCCCATGCAGGGTAGGCACCGACTGCCTTGCCTGGACTTTGGTCCTGGCTGGTGCCCAGTGCCAAGGAAACCAGGGGCCCAGGAAACTGTGGGCATGGAGCTGGCCCCAGGGGCCTCCGGATCTGGCCATGTGTGCAGATAGGACCAGACCTGCCCTTCTGCCCAGGATGAGCAGATGGAAAGGCTGAGACACTCGTCAGGGTGCACATCCCTGCTTTCCATGGGCCCACGGGGGAGTGAGTGGCTGGACTGGGGGCTGGGGAACCTCCCCTGTGTCCTCAGTACTTCCCATGTGGACAGAGCCACCCACTCCCCACCTTGGCTCCAGTGTTTGCTTTTCCAGCTCCCAGCAGGATCTGGCTTTGAGGCAGTGCCAGGCTTGTTTGGAGCTGTTTGCAAGCCACAAAGCCTCGGCTGGGCCCCTGGCAGCTCCCCCGTGCTGCTGGTGCAGCCTTGACTGCCATCCCAGCTGGCATCCCTGCATCCCAGGGGCTCAGGGACACTTCCCCTTGTTTGGGAAGCAGCAGGGCACCAGCCTGTGGCCGTGGTGCTGGCCTGGCTCCCACCTTGCCCCTGGAGCCTCTTTGTTTCCCAGTGCTCCGTGATTTTGCCATGACGGCTGTGTCTCTCCCGCAGATCCGGCTGCGGTGCCAGAAGGGGATCCCGCCCTCACTGCGGGGCCGTGCCTGGCAGTACCTCTCTGGGAGCAAGGTCAAGCTGGAGCAGAACATGGGCAAGTTTGATGTGAGTCCTGCTGGGGACCCTCCTGCCCCACCAGGGAAGGGACAGTGCTGGGATGGATCCTGCTTCTGTTAGGGCTTGGGTGTGTGTTGGGATCTCAGACATTTTGGTGGAGTGTGGAGGGTGTTGCTCACCCCAATCTTCTCCTCCCCAGGAACTGGACCTCCTCACAGGAGATCCGAAGTGGCTGGATGTGATCGAGCGGGATCTCCACCGGCAGTTCCCCTTCCATGAGATGTTTGTCTCACGTGGGGGCCATGGGTATGTGGAGCTGCTGTGTGTCCAGTCCTCAGCAGCCATGGAGTGGGCACTGTCTATCCCAGCTCATGGAGCCACACCTGTGTCCCCAGTGTCCTCCCTATTCCTCCAACATTCCCTATACTCCCACAGTCACAGAGCATCCACTGACTGAAAACAGGATGGCTCAGACCCGCTCTGACACCCAGTGGGGTGGGAATTGCCACGGCAGGAAGGCAGAGGGAGGAGGTGGCAGCCTGTGGCCTCCATTTCAGCAGGAAAATGTTTCTCCCAATGTGTTGGGGAGCATCTGTGCCCCTGTGCTTGCAGCTGCCTGTCCGTGGCTCACCCTGAGCCGGATGGTTGTCTCCATGCCTCGACTCCCAGATCCAGGCAGGATGTGCACCCTGTGGGCAGAGCTTCCCAGACTTCTTGTGTCCTGCAGCCCTGGGTTTCTGTGGAAAAGGGATCCCTTTAGGCTTGTGCCTGGGATGCCTGGGGAAGGCCGTGTGCCCACCTGTGCGTGCCGGGTGTCTCCGCAGGCAGCAGGACCTGTTCCGGGTGCTGAAGGCGTACACGCTGTACCGCCCGGAGGAGGGCTACTGCCAGGCCCAGGCACCCATCGCCGCCGTCCTGCTCATGCACATGCCAGCCGAGGTACGGGCACGCACCTCCGGGGGCAGAGCTGGGGCCTCCTGGAGGGTGTGGGGTGCTGATGAGGGCGGTGCCTGGCTCTAGGGCAACCCAAAGTGCCTCTGCTGCTTCCCACCATCTCTCGTGGTCCCTGGGAGCAGGGAGGAGGCCACAGGGATGTCCCCCAGGTGCTCACCTGCTGTCCCTTGGCTTGCAGCAAGCGTTCTGGTGCCTGGTGCAGATCTGTGAGAAGTACCTGCCTGGCTACTACAGCGAGAAACTGGTGAGTAAAGGGCTCGTGGTACTTTCAGCAGGGGCAGGGACCTGCAAGGTTTTGCACCTGGGTCAGGGCAACCCCCAGGATTAATCCGGCCTGGGAGTGCAGGGATCAAGAGCAGCCCTGGGGAGAAGGACTCGAGTGCTGGTTGATGAGGGCTGGCCATGCCCTGTCCACGTGTCCTGGGCTAATCCCGCAGCGTGGCCAGCTAGGGAGGGGAGATTCTGCCCCCCTGCCCCACCCAGGTAAGACCCCACCTGCTGAGCTGCCTCCAGCCCTGGGGCCCAGCACAGGAAGGACCTGCAGCTGCTGGAGCAAGTCCAGAGGAAACCATGGAGCTGCTCCAAGGGCTGGGTTCCCTCAGCTCTGGAGATAGACTGGGAGAGCTGGGGGTGTTCAACTGGAGCAGAGAAGGCTCCAGGGAGAGCTCAGAGCCTCTTGCAGGGCCTAAAGGGGCTCCAGGAGAGCTGGAGAGGGACTTGAGACGAGTGATGGAGAGACAGGACACAGGAATTGTGGGGCTCAGTGTGACATGGGACATGGGACACGGCTCTGCTCTCATATCAGGTGCTGAGGGTTGGCTGGCCCTCCTGGGGCCAGGCACTGCGGGCTGATCCCAGGGCTGGGGTGTTCAGTGGGATGCTGGTCCCTGTCCCTGCAGGAAGCCATCCAGCTGGACGGGCAGATCCTCTTCTCACTGCTGCACAAGGTCTCACCTGTGGCCTACAAGCACCTGAGCAAGCAGAAGATTGACCCCATCCTGTACATGACAGAGTGGTTCATGTGTGCCTTCTCCCGCACACTGCCCTGGAGCTCCGTCCTGCGTGTCTGGGACATGTTCTTCTGTGAAGGTAGGAGCTCCCCACCATCCTCCTCCTCCCAGGGTGACTGCACTCCCCACGGCCATAGGACCTGTAGCAGGGCAGGTTTTGGGTAGCCACATGCCTGGGGTGGAGATGGGCTTTTTTCCTGGGGGTTAGGAGGCATGTACATCCCAAATTCACCCTCTTGCATGTCCTGACTGTTAGTGGGACTGGGATCTGCTGCCCCACAGCATTGGAGGGACATGGTGGCAGTGTCACCCTCTCCTTCCTGGTATTTACTGCCTCACTCTCCTCTTGCAGGAGTGAAGATCATCTTCCGGGTGGGCCTGGTGCTGCTGAAACACACCCTGGGTTCCTCAGACAAGCTCAAATCCTGCCAGGGCCAGTATGAGACCATGGAGAGGCTGAGGGCCCTCAGCCCCAAAATCATGCAGGAGGCCTTCCTGGTGCAGGAGGTGAGGTGCTGGGGACGGTCTGGAGGCCCAGTGCTGCACAGCTGGCCAGTGCTGCCGGACTGGGCTGTCCCTGGGTGGGCAGAGCATGGGGAGCAGCCCCCAAAAACTTGGTTAGGGGTTGCCTCTGCCCTGAGGGGAATCCCACAGCCAGCCCCGGTGGCATTGCCGCTGATGGCACAAGTGTCCCCACAGGTCATCGAGCTGCCGGTGACGGAGCGTCAGATCGAGCGGGAGCACCTGATCCAGCTGAAGAAGTGGCGGGAGACGCACGGGGAGCTGCAGTGCAAGTCCCCTCCGCGCCTGCACGGCGCCAAGGCCATCAGCGAGGCGGAGCCTGCGCCGCGCAAGGCGCTGGAGCCTGTCCCCTCCATCATCGTCTCCCCCGGGCCCGCCCCCGTGCCCAAGGCCCGCAAGAGCAAGGAGAAGAGCCGGGAAAAGGGCCTGGCCAGTCCCGCCAACGGCCCCGGTGCTGAGGGCAATGGGGCACCCGGCACGACCCGGGAGCTGCTGCATCCCCAGGTCTCCCCCCACCACCAGTCCAAGGAGAGCCTGAGCTCCCGGGAGAGCGAGGACACATACTTGTAGGGCCCGGCCCACACCCCGGGCAGCCGGGCTCAGCGGGGCTGCGCACGGACCCGGGCACGAGGACACCGACGGGGACCCCTGGCACCCGGCGCTGGGGGCTCTGAGCTGGAGGGATGGGACAGAGGGGCTGTGCGGCTTCGTGAGAACAGCGTAGCCCCCTCGGGGTGTCTGTGGAGCTTGGCCAGGTGTGGTGACCAAAAGGGACACCGTGGGTCTGCGCTGGGTGCCCACCCCGCAGGGTGCTGGCACCACAAGCGGTGGGAGCCTGGGCAGGGGGTGGCTGAGCCACCTGAGCTCCCTCCCCACACTGGGGGGCTGAGCTGCCCCTTGGGCCCTTCTCCCCGTCCCAGAGCCCCCTGACCCATCACTCCCGGGTCCCTCCTGTAGCCCCCACCCTGCGCCAGCCGGGCAGCCCCAGCCCCGGTTCCCAAGCACTTAGGCCTGGCGCAGGGCACTGGGGTACGTGAGGAGCTGGGGGACCCCTCGCCCCCTCTTTATCTAGTGAGGATATATCGAGCTGTAGCCCTATATGTAGTACCCAACTTACCTACTCACTGAGCCTATTTATTATTCCTCCGAGGCAGGACAGGGACCGAGGCAAGATGTGCTAGAGGCAGCGGGATTTGATGCCGAATTCTGGGGCTAAAGCCCCCCTATCCCATCCCCTCCCATCCCCAAGCTCCCCAAAGCTCAGGGGGAGTGTTTACCCTGCCAGGGCTCATCCCACCACTGCTGCCCTCCTCCCCCAGGCCCCAGCACAGGTGAGATGGGGTGGGTGAGCAGCAGCCAGGTGCTCCCTGGTTGTGGGGTCCCCTCTGCCCACCCCCCCACCCTCCCCAAGGGCAGGTGGTGGGTTTGTAAAATAAAGCGGGAAAAGCAGTTTTGTACAAAGGGGTCAATAAAGCGAGTGTGTAAAGGTGCAGCCCTGGCTCCCACCTCTCTGGGCCTGGGATGGGGAGTGAAGGGTGCCATGAGGCAAGGGTGTCACCTCCCACTTGCTGCACCAGTACCAGCTTCGGGGAGCACACTGACCTGGACCTTCCCTGTGGTTCTCCATCCCTCCCTCCCCTGCATCCCATTTGCACTGCACACTCTGACCCTGGCATGCCCCCTTCCCTGGGTCCCATCTTCCCTGGCTGCTCTTGTCCTGAGGCCAGGTGCTGGGCAGGGTCCTGGGAAGGGCCGAGGTGCTGTCACTGCTCTGTCACTGCAGCCCCACTGCCTCACCCAGCCTTGGGGCTGCCCGTTTGAAGTGCAATGGGAGGAGGCTGAGACCTGCTCCAGCTTGTGATAGTGGTGGCTGCCAGGCCACTCCCATCCCACCACCCAGGCCTTTCCCCCTCTCCCACTGTCACAGCTCCTGTGGCCAAACGGAGCCAGGAGACCCCTAATTAATCCCATGACACCCTAGAGCTCAGCTTCCCACCCCAAAATGGTGTCCCGGGCATCTCTGTCCTGCTTCCTGCAGGTAGGAATTCTGCCCAAACCTCCATTCCTCCCTCCAGAAACCCCTTTTTTCCCGGGGGTGGCCCTGGTTTGGTGAATCTCTTCTCCAGGCCTGGCGTTGGGGCTGAGCATGTGGTACCCAGTCGGGTACTGGGGTAGGGGTAGGGTGGTGTTGGCAGTGCTTCTCCCAGAGAGTCTCCCTTTGTTGGGCACCCCGGGCTGTTGAACTGAGGCTGGTTTGGGCACCCCCAGGGCCGCAGCTCAGGGGTACCTCGGGACTCTGACTTGGAGCTGCTCCAGGCACCCCCGGGGCGCTGAATTTGGGCTGGTTTGGGCACCATGGCGTTCTGCACTGGGGCTGGTCCCGAGGCTCCGGTGTGGCTATGCTTGGTATCCAGCGCGGGCACCCCGGGGCTCTGAACTGAGGCTGCTCCCGGAGCACCGCGGCCGGGTCGTTGCCTTTCTCGCGGTGCGGGTCGGTGCCAGGTCGGGTCCCGAAGCGATAGGGGCGGTACCGGGGCCATGCAGGCGATCACAGGGCGGTCACGGCGAGATGCGGGGCGTTCCCGGATCGCTCCCAGGGCGATGAGGGCGGTCACAGGGCGGTGACGAAGGGATGTTGGGCAGTCTCAGGGCGGTTCCGGGGCGATGCGCGGCTGTCCTGGAGCGATGCGGGGCGGTCCCAGGGCGGTCCCGGGGCGGTGCGGGCGGTCCTGGGCCGGTCCCGGGGCGGTCCCGTGTCCGCCCTTATAGCGGCGTCGGCGGCGGTTCCCAGGGCGGCGCGGCCGCCATGGACCTGCACATCCTGGAGCACCGGGTGCGGGTGCTGAGCCTGGCCCGCCGCGGGCTCTGGCTCTACACCCACCCGCTGCTCAAGCTGCTCTTCCTGCCCCAGCGTTGCCGGTACCGGCCTTTCTCCCTCCACCACCCTCCTCCTCCTCTTCCTACCCCGACTCCCGGCCCCGGGAGACGGCGGCGGCTTTGGGATCAGCAGCACCGATTTCTTCTTCAGATGCAAGTTTTTCAGCCTGACGGAGACCCCCGAGGACTACACGGTCATGCTGGACGAGGAGGGCTTCAAAGGTACTGAGCGGTGGCCTCCTGGCAGGGCGGGCTGGCACCGCAGGCACGGGCTGTGCGCGTCCCCAGTCCGGCTCCACGCCTGGGCCGCAGGGAGCGAGTCCCGGCTTGTGCTTGGCTCCCTCGGAACGTGCCCGTCCCGTCCCCTCGGCGCCTGCGCCGGGGATGTACCGGCTTGCCCGGCCGAGGCTCTCCCGGCGGAGCTGCCTTCGCTCCTCCCGGGCACAGCTGGCACCCGGCTCGGGGCACCCTGCTGCTGAGAGCCCGGTGCCAGCCTGAAGCCCAGGTGCTCCCGGCAGGACCAAGGAACCTCCCGGGATGCCCGCGGGCAGCGCTCCAGGCTGTCACAGCTCTCCTGTCATCATTCCCGTGTCCAGTTTCATCCCGTCCCTCTGCCCCGTGAGGGCAAACTGCTGCTTTGGCAGAGGAGGGCAAAGCACAGGCCCAGCCGGGCTGGCGGGGTGAGCCCTGTCCGGCAGCAATGCGCAGATTTTGGGGTGTCCTAGGGAGGTTTGATCCCTTCCAAGCCAGTCCCTCCTCCCGGGATGTGCCATTTGGTGACGTCTCCAGCGCTGGTGACCCGGCGCGGTGCGGTGCATCACCCTCACCGCCGGTCCTGCCGGGGGTACCGGCCCAACGGCCTGGGCCAGAGGGTCCAGATCCCGGCCCGGCTTCCCACACCCAAACCTTCCTGCCGCGGCCGCGGGAGCCGAGCGCAGCGGATCCTTGGCCGTGACCCAAGGAACAGGGGTCAGCGCTCCGGCCACGGCCACTCCCGGCCAGGTCCCAGTCTCACCTCCTTTTGCTGTGGAACGGGACCGCGTCCCGGGCTCTCCCCGCTCCCAGAGCCAGAGCTGTTCCCCACGTATTGTTTTATTTCGGGGCCTGCGGACAAATACTCCTCAATCCCGAGGGGAGGGCGGGAAGTGCTGAACAATGGTCCTGCGAGCCGGCGGCCCCGCAGTGCCCTGCGAAACCCCTTGGCTGGGGGGCTGCCAGTGTCCCCCCGCTGCCGGGCTGGGAGGGGACCCCCAGCAGAGGAGGGCTGCACCCCCACTTCCCTTGAGGATCAGGATTAAGCCCTGGGGTGGGTGACACTGACAGCGGGCTCCCCTTGCATTCGGCCTCGCCCAGAGTGGTGTTGAAAAGCAATTAAAGATCGAGCTCTGGGACAGGTCCCCGTGTCCCCCGAGTCCCTGTCCCGCCTCGCTGTTCCCAGCCCTGGGCCCTGGGCCGGAGCCGAGGCTGTTCTGGCACTTCCTGCACAGGAACAGGCGCTGGGAACACCCACCGAGGGCCTGGATCCGGCCCCACTCCCGCCCTGCCCCGGGCCGGGTTTGGGAGAGGGGTACGGAGCCTGTCCCGTGATGGGATCCCCCCCCAGTGAGTGCTGGACCCTCCCCCGTGTGACCTCCCCTCCACCACTGGTGTGATGAGTTTGGGGTCTCAGCTGGGCTGGGGCCTTGTGGGGTCTCCCATGGGAGCTGCTCCCACCTTTCCTGGGTGGGAGGAGTGGATTGGAGACCCCTTGGGTGCCCCGGCCCATCCCTTCCTGGGAAAGGGAGCCCAGAGAGGAGGGGGCAGCCTGGCCAGGAGGGCCAGTCCCTCTCCTAGGTAGGAGGGTGGGAGCAAAAGGGGGTGAGAGGCAGGGACAGCTGGCATATGCCTACCCTGCCAACACCAGCAGATTTTTGGGAAGCAGCTGTGGCCCACTTCCAGTCTGGGCTCTCCCCAGCAGGCTGGCACCAGGTGCTGGAACCCCCCAGGACAGCAGGATGACCCTCCCCTTGTCCCCTCCGGTGCCCTGTGTGCATCCCTGATGGTGGGCACTGGGATGGGGGCTCCTGGGGGCCAGAGGATGAGCTGGGCAGCCCCAGGGCCCTGGTGGTGCTGATTTTGGGGTGCAGTGCCAACACCCCTATGCACCCAGCCTGTGGTGCTAGCACAGGGAGGAGAGACGCACCCTGGGGTTTGGGGGGGGGCTATAGCCTTGTCCCCCCTCATCCCTACGGCCAACTCCCAGTGTGGAGCAGCTGAGCCCTGTCCGGCTCGTTCCACCTGCGGATGGGGCTCATCCACACCCCTAAACCATTGTCCCCACACCTGGGGCTGATCCCGTCCTGGGACCGCTCATCACCCAGGGCGCAGTGTGACACGCGGTGCCTGAGCTGGCACTGGCTCTGTGTCCGGCTGTGCGGGGCCCTGTGGAGCCCCCTGCCTCAGGGTCCCTTGTCCCTCGCAGAGCTGCCGCCCTCCGAGTTCATGCAGGTGGCAGATTCCACGTGGCTGGTGCTCAGTGTGGTCTCCAACGGGCGGGAACCCCCCGGCTGCCAGGCCACCGGTGTCACCAAGATCGCACGCTCGGTGATCGCGCCGCTGGCCGAGCACCACGTCTCGGTGCTGATGCTCTCCACGTACCAGACCGACTTCATCCTGGTGAGTGACGGGCGCGGTGGCACCTGGCTGGCTGTCCCAAGGCTGCGCCCTGTGGGAGGGGTGGCAGTGCGGGCCCTGATCTGGTGCCCCGGGGCAGGTGCGGGAGCGGGACCTGCCCGTGGTGATCCACACGCTGGCCGGGGAGTTCGACATCTACAAGGAGGAGAGTGGCGAGTGTGTCCCTGTCACCTGCGATGACGTGAGCAACGGCTTCCTCAAGCCCAAGCCACGTGAGTGACGCTGGACTCTGTGTCCCCTGGGACCACCCAGTCCCCGCCGAGATGCTGCAGCTCCCACCGGTGGTACCCCCACATCCTTTGGGACCGCCGGGCCACCCCGCGGCTCCCCGGGAGACTCGGCGCTTGTGGGCGCGGTGGCCACGGGGTGGCACTGCGGGACTGTCCCTGAGCTGTCCCCAGGCCTGATGCGCCGCCGTTCCCCCGCCAGCCGCCAGCCCCACGCTGCACCCCGTGCAGAGCCCGCAGACCCGCTTCTGTGTCCTGACAGTGGCCCCCGACACGCTGCCCGCCATCGCCACTATGCTCATCGACGTCCTCTTCTACTCCCACAGGTGAGTCCCGGGGATGGGGACATCGGGGTGGCCGCTTGCCTGGTGCCACCTGAACTGAGGTGACATATCCCAGCCATTGGTCCCAGTGGGTTTTCAGGCTCTGGGTGTGTTTGCCAAACTGGTTTTGCCCTCCTGGGAGCTGCGCTGTGAGGGGTGGGAACCCCGTGGTGACACAAGGGACAAAGCCACCGTGGTACCAAATCCCAGGGGGGAGGCTGTAAAGCGGGAGGGGGTGGGTTTGGAAAAGGCAGTGGGAGTGGTGCTGGGGGGAGGGAATGCTCCTGGCCAGGTCCTCCCATGTCCCTTGGGATGGGACCCCTTCTAGTGGCACGCTCCTGCTCCAGAGTCACCATGGCCTTTTGAGAATGCCCCAAAACCTGGTGTCACCTGTGAGCTGCAGACCCTGTGGGGCCCACCTGCTCCTGTCCCCTCTCCCCTCACCCTGAAGCACCCCAACATGATACTCAGACACTCAGTGCCACCACCAAGCCCTCCTGCTCCCCATTTTGGGGGTTGTGACCCCTCCCTGTGTCCCCTTCCCCCTCGGCAGCCCCTCGTGGGATGCAGCCACCAGCAGCCAGGACCTCGACTCCATCACCTTCTTCTCCTTCTCCCTCATCGAGGGCTACATCTCCATCGTGATGGATGCCGAGACCCAGAAGCGGTAGGTGCCATCCCTGGGCTGTCTGTCCCCGGTTCTGGGGGCTCAGGGAGGAGGTGACACTTGGCTTCATCCCCCTCAGCTTCCCCAGTGACCTCCTGCTGACCAGCTCGACGGGGGAGCTGTGGCGGATGGTGCGGATTGGGGGGCAGCCCCTCGGCTTTGGTGAGTGTGGCCGTGGCGCCTGTGTCCCCTCTTGTGCCACTGCCACCCGGGGGGGTGCTCTGGGGCACTGCTGTCCCTGTATGTCCCCGTGGCAGTGACCTGAGACCCCTTTTGTCCCCCCCAGACGAGTGTGGGATCGTGGCGCAGATCGCGGAGCCGCTGGCAGCCGCCGACATCTCGGCCTATTACATCAGCACCTTCAACTTTGATCACGCCTTGGTGAGCCCCTGCCCCTCCCTGGGGACCCCTGCAAGCCCCAGGGTGTCCCCTGGGGCTGACATCCCCTCTGTCCCCTGGCAGGTCCCCGAGGAGGGCATTGCTGAGGTCATCCAGCTGCTGCAACAGCGGCAGGAGAGCGGCAGATAGCAGCCAGCTGTCCCCACGCTGACTGTCCCAGCGTGGTGTCTCCCCTCCTCCCCACCCCTCTTCATTAATTTTTAATTTTAATGATCCCCCAGCACGGGGCAGAACCGGGTGCAGCATCGCTCCCTCTGTGCTGGGGATGTGGTGGCTTTGGGGACATGGTGGCCTTGAGGCAGTGGGCAGTGGCTACGGGAGAGGGACCAGTCCCTGTGTGCCATCCTCTCCCTCTAGCCCGGCCTGTGTGGGGTGGCTGGGCCAGGGGGGAGTGGGTGTCTCCAGGTGGAGGGGACACGGAGGGGACATGCCAAAGAACAGTGATGTGCCACCGTGGTGCTAGAGGGGACAGCATGGGGCTGATGGGATGCGTCCCCTTGGGAAGGGAGAGGTGGCCACGATGCTCAGGGACACCCCTGGACCAGCCCTATGGAGGGGAGAGCATTCCTGGAGCTGGGGTTACCCCTGGCACCCCAAAAATCTCCCAGGGGGCAGTGGGGGGGGCTCTGGTTCACCCCCAGCCCTGGCTGTCACCTGTCACGGAGAGGTGACTGTGACCCCCAGCTCCTCACAAGTTGTATTTTCACATAGCTTTTGATAAGTCAATAAAATTCTTATTATTTTTATTTCTGTGTAGCCCAGGGGTGTTGCCCAGAGCTGCTCTCTGTGATGGTGGCAGGGGCTGGGATGGGACAGGGGGACACGGTCCCACTGTGAGGTGACTGGGACACGGCCACTTTCTCTGCTCTGTGTTTGGGGTGAAAAAATGGGTTAAAGCTGCAGCCCCCAGAAAATCACAGTCCCTGGGGGAAACCCTGCCCTCCCCTGCCCCACACTGGGCCAGACTGGAGGAAAACTGAGGCTTGAGCTTGACCCCAGGCCTGGGGATGTTCCTGTCACACTGCCACTGTGTCCCCACGTCCTCTTCCCTTGCTGGCCTCCTGTGGCAAAGCGGGGTGCCCGGGGTGGGGGCCGTGCCCTCCTGGGGGGCAGCTGCAGCCAGTGGATGCCCCCAGGGGTACCTGGTCCTCAGCCAGACCCAGCATGAGCGTGGTGGGAACCCCTGCTCCCATCCTGCCCCCAAAATCCGCCCCCTTCTCTCCCACGTTCCAGGCAGGACCGTGCCCCGGTCCTGGCACGTCTTGCCCACGTCAGCCCCACACACTTGCAGCCAGCAGCTTCCTGCCAGCTCTCCGGGCCCTCTCTTTCCTGTCTCGGTCCCTTCTCCGAGTCATGGGACGCCGGTGACGCGCTCCCGGCGATGAAGAAATTGCTGCTGGCCCATGCGGTCACCGGCGCTATTTTTGTCCCTGGTGGGTATTGCACAGCCCTGGCCACCCACTCGCCATCAGCGGGGTGGCCACCACCGTGGTGTCCTGCTGGCCCAGCCCAGGGGAGGACAGTGACGTGTGGAGGGGCCAGGGCCACCTGTGGCCAGGGGAGACCTGAGGGTGGGGGCTCTGATCACCTGCTCAGGGTGTCCAGGGGTCCTGCCATGGCAGGGGATGGATGGATGGATGG